>JASGXE010008076.1:0-18890 GCA_030068105.1 Sinentomon sp. SZTP_YWyxl
TGGCCCCTTGTTTTCCAAGGGCTGCATTTATCCACGCCGGACCATTTGTTTCGACATGGAACTTTGGTTTTGCTTTTGGGAATGGGCCCATTTGAAATCTCATTAGAGGTCAATTTCATTGCAAATTCACATGCTGAAAACCTATCAGAACGAACACTCCACCACTTTTGGTAAAAAATATCAAAATCTGCACGTGAATGCTTTTTTGTTTCAGAGTTTTCTGTTGATTTTGTTGTGAAACCAGGCCAGCGCAACCCAAATATTCCCATGATACGCAGCTGAAAATCATTAATTCTAACATATTGCGACTTTGACCCTGCAAAAAGTGTGTCTTTATATTTATAGGTGATGCCTTGTCGATGATTTTTTTGTTTTCTCAGAATGTCCATTCTGGAAACTACTCGAGAAATATTGTGGGAAATTCAGCGCTTCCGTTTTGTTTTCTTTTCATAGCCTTTTTCTGTGAAAAAGGCTGTTGTCTTTGGGAAACACCCAATTCTCCAAGCCTCGTTCTCGTTCAGTTGTCATTAATTCCTCCATCGCAGGAGCGGATGGAAATGAACGCAGCGGAGAAATGCCGACTTTGAAAATTCCAATCCAGATGAAAATCCTTTACGCGGAAAGCCCATGCAGCCCGGTTGCGGTTTGGTTTTCCCAATGATTGTCTCATTTTCTTCAGTCGGGAATCGTAAAAAATACATTATTGCAGCAGCATTGTGTGTCGGTTCAGAAGGTGAGAACTTGCGGACATCTCAGCGCCAGGCAAGAGGACAGAAAGGTACAGAGTGTTCCAAATAAAAAGCGGTAAAAATAGACGACGAGCATTCGGGCTGAAAACAATATAGTGATCAAGCCACCGCCGAGCCTTGGGACATGTTGGCCTCACTGGTAAAACAAACTGCCTTCCGCGTAAGCATTTTTATTTCGAAAGCAGGGAAATGCGCTGAACCTATAGAATTCTATATCCGATAATAAATTTAGCCATTTGAGAAGCAGAACTAGGCCTATATATCTACTTTGGGACAACTACCCCAACAACGGGTAGGCCACCCATTCCCGCGAGGAAGAGCGGGAACGAGGTGAGTCTTCCGGTTCATCCAAATAACTAAAATCGCGGTGGCTTCTGTGTTGACTTCTCAACGAACTTATTGAACCATTTATTTATTTGTTTGTTTTATTTATTTTGTTGAACTATAATATTTTATTTATTTTATCATTGACGGATAATCCGTTAAAATTCACTCGGAACAAGGTCACTTATTCCTGTGGCTGGTGAGTTGATTAAAGACCAATCAACGATTGTGTCTGAATGGTTGGCTCATATTGGTCAGTTTGAGCTTGACAGCCAAGTTTCGGTTCAATCACTGGTCGGGGCCTATTTTTTCTTATAAGAACAATCCGTCAGAACATTGGTTCCACACACAAACCGGAGTGTTGTCGCAACGAACTCGGGATGTCCACCGTGGGTGAATGAACAGAAAAAACAAGCAATGAACAAATCTTATACGAACAAAGTTTTATCTATAGTGAACCAAATACCAAGTACATCTTGAATTTGTTCCTGATGTGTGAATTGCAGAAATCATCTCATTATGAAATGGGGGCTGTAGTGGCCAGGTCGGGTCCCCAAAAAGAAGAAATAGCCGTCTGGGAAAACAGATGCCGCTGATTTTCTTTTATATCATCCACGCCGCCACAAAGAAGCACACACGCCAGCACAATTCGGACAAAATGCGAAACAGCAGCAAGGTCCACCACACCACACCTTCCTCCGGAATTATGTAGTCGCAGATTGCCGCGCTGAAACAATTCATTGCTTCCAGATAGTCTTTGACTTTCCAAGGTGATGACAAGCGCTGGTCTGGCGGTCGGCGTCGCTTCCCGCGATCAAAGGATTCTCTTGGAATCTCCGAATGTTCATGTACATACCTACCTACTTGGATTCTTGGGCTTGGCATTTTTCCACACATGTATCTGGTCCCCGCTTCGCATATTACTGCTTGCAAGAAAAGAACTTTAAACAAGTCTCATTTGTCAAGAAGACTCCCACGGGAACAGTTTATCTGAAAGTTGAAACTTGCTGAAAGTTAACATCGAGTCTTTTTCACTTTCCTGGATTGAGTGTTTTCCACCATTGCGCAGTTTGTGGTTTTCAGGTTGACATATCTACTCACTCACCTCAGCTGAGAGTGTTAGTGCACTTTTCTGCTTGACAGAGGTAGCTAATTATTTTCACGAAGTTTTCGGTCAATTCCTCCGCGCATTGGATAACTGTTGACACAGTCAAAATTGCATACTCGATTAAGTGCGTAATTTTTTGTGGGTTTTAGCTTCCGCAATCTCGTTGCATGCTGACAAATTTGGATCTTTAACATTTCCAACACCAGAACATGTGTCTTGAAAAAAAATGTTCAACTTAGATTTCTCCAAGTTTCTGTCGTCGCAATAAATGTATAGACACATATAGCCATCATATTTTTGATTCTCCAATATGCACGGACACAGATTGTCCCTCGATCCTACTTGACATAGGATTTTACAATGAGAAAAACTTTCATTTCTAATCCATATAATTTTCGTTAAAAATCTCTGCGAAGAGGATCGAGAAACGAACAAAAAGGCCATTGCTGAATTTTTGTATTGTAGCCGACAATGGTGGAGATTCCTGTGTAAAAAGCTATATTTCCTAACTGTGATCGGGATAAATTTTGTAAATTGGTACGTTTTTTAACAACGCGCCAATCGTTTTTACATCGCAACAAATTGTTTATCATACTTGCATCACTTACAGCTAAAGTCGCGAGTGCTTTTTAGAATACTTTAGAACCAGGCAATTAAAACATTAAAATTTTAATTCCGGTGGAACAATTTTCTGATTTGGACCAAAACTTTGCCATTTTTAATTTCTTTTAGCATGGTGAAAAAAATTGCAGAATTTCAATCTTCCCTCGACTGATAGTCCTTGTTGAAAAATTTAAATCCTTCATGAACGCAAAATTGTTACAGTAAGATCCTTCAGTGTGTGAGCAGAAATCAGAATATATCGCGAAGAGTCGATGGAACAGGAAAACGTTCGTGCAATGATCGCTTATACAATACGAATTCGACTGTGAGATATGGTTGCGGCGAAGGAATTACAAACGACGACAGATACCTACGTATGATTCGCGAAATTTTAACAAAGGATTCAAACGAACGGAAAGTCAGTGCTCGATTTGTTCCTCACGCCTTAAAAATGAGGACCAAGAAATTTCTCGCGTGTATGTACATTGCAAGGACCTCATTAAACAGTCAGTCGGAACTGCACATTCCTGGAATCGTAGCTGGTGATGAGACTTGGGATTAAAGAACGATCGTCAAACAAAGCGTAATACGTAGTTCGGAGCCATTCTAAATACCCGGGTCACAGGAGATTTTTTCAGATTTTTGAAGCACGGGGCAATGTAATTCCCTATTTCTCATGCGCCGCAAAACACATTGCATGGAGGAATGCATTTAACGGCGCTTGACAGATGGGGAACAACATTGCCCGTGCGTCAAAAGTCTGACAAAAATCTCCAATGGCCCGAGTATTCAGAATGGCTCCGTAACAAGAGAGCTGATGCGTGGAAGTCTCCAGGTTCACCGAAAACGAAAAATTGCGATTCCAGAAGTCACGAGAGAAGACAATGTTGATTTCATTCTACGACACAAAAGGAACATCCAACTTTTTCGGATATTGAGAAAATTCGTCCCATGCACAAGGGTCAAAATGCCGCTGGAGATCTGAGTGTTATGTTTGGAGCGTCTGTGGAAGAAAATCGATCGAATGAGCACGAACATCGAGCTTCGCCGGGAAGTTGCTTTTTGATGCACGATTTTTGTTGCGCGAATTTTTGGCAAAAAAGCAAGTCTTGTGTTCTTCAATATCCTTCGCGTTCGTCTGACTCTGACTTATAGCCGTGTGACTGCTGTTTTCTCTGTCCCCGAAACAAAAACTGGCCATATGAAAGGAATCACAAGTCCAAGAAGGGCAGTGATGACGAGGGTCATTTGAGGCGATTCCGCAAAACGACGACATTACAAAATCTGTGCTGATGGCATTGGAAGAACGTGCCCTGCATGCAGCGGTGTATTGACCATGCTGAAGGGATGCATCTTAGATGAAAGAACTATAGGTATATACTCGTAATTTCTGCAAAATAACTATATCTGTAATTGTTTTCTAAATTGTTTTCTTTAATTGTTTTGTTAATTGTTTTCTTCATGCTTCGAAAAAGTTCCGCGATTTCACAGACATATACTGTGCGCATGAGGGTATGGGTGACATTTGCGAGTGACATTTTCTCGTATTCTGAAATCTGTCACGCGCGACAAAACAAAACATGCATTTTTAAAAAACTATAATTCAAAATTTTCAAATAAAATTTCTGAAAGATTTTTTTACGAGTTAGTACAAATTCTCTTTCAAATTTCAATCGCCAATTTTCGAGTAGTTTGTTAGTTGGCATGTTTCAAGTACCTCACTTGTTTCAGATTTCTTGGATTTCTCAGACTCATATACTACACTCTAATTCAAAATGTCTTAAAGTAAGTCACTTTTCTCCCATTTAAGAGGGGGGACACTTTTCAGATACCCCCCATGACTTACTTTAAGATATGACTTAATTTCAGACATTTGGAGGACATTTAAGACACCTCTCCGTGACTTACTTTCAGACAGGTCTGAATTTCAGACAGATTTTAAGATTGAAAAGTATCTTACTGTCTGAAATTCAGAGAGGAATTCAGATAGCAAACTGTCTTTAATCTTAATTTAAGATACAGTGCATCTTAAATTCTGGATTGAGATGCACTTTGTGACGGAAAGGTATATTCCTGAAATGACTCAGGTTTTTCAGACAAGAATGAAAAAAGGTTCAGCCAACCATGAAGTAGACTGAATTCTTGCACTCACTTACAGAATACAATTGACATCACAGTTACATGAACAGGAACAATTATTGCACAGCTCTTTTTTAACATTCAAGAGTAACAATCATTACACATGAAGACTACAACACTAAATCTGAAATTAAGGATGGTCTATTTAACATCACAAATTATTGCAGAACAGAAAACGTTGAGTGTTGGGGAATTTTGGTGCTGGTCAAAGGCCAGGATGGAAATTAGGAGCAATTTGCTTTTAACAGTAAATTTTTAAATGTTATTTTTCATTGAATACAACTGTTATGTTTCCTCATATCATTTCCAATTTTCTGTTTTCTTACATTTTCGCCCTCACTTCCCATAATTTAAGACGGCACGTCGCTGTCTTAAATTAAGATAGCACAGCAGTTGCCTTAAATTAAGACAGCGCAAACTGTCTGAAATTCAGACGGTTCAAACAAGGCAAAAACTGTCTGAAAATCTTAAATTCGCATGAATTATCTTGATTTAAGATTCCAAATCCATATTAAGAGAAAATTTTAAGACATGATTAAACATTTTCCCCTATCTTAAATATTTTCAGACGCTTTTTTACCTTAATAATTCGTTCTTGTCTTAAAGTAAGAGATTACAGCAGTGTTTCAGATATCTGCTGTCTTATTTCAAGATAATTTTTCAGTACGTGATCTAGAGTGTAGTACATCTGCTGCTGATGCGCTTTCATTCCTCATGCTCCAAAGTTCAAATAGTCATTTTATTTAGAGTGTCACCGAACGCCCACATCAGGCCCTGCTACGTATTTTCATTTAAAATAATTTGTCCTACTAATGCAAGCTTACACTGAAAAAAAGACTGTGTCAAATAGAAAGGAAATAGAAATGTGACGAAAAAGTTGTCCAAGTGTCTCACTGGTGGGACAAAATTTTTGACACACTTTCCCGACTCTTACATGTCAAGTGAGTTAGAAAAGTGTGTCACTGGTGGGACAAAAATAGTTGTTCTTACATGTCACCTGACACAGTTATTTTTTTCTGTGTACTGCTGGCGTTTAGAGCAAAGGAGCCTGCGTTAAACAGATTCATTCATAAACAGGTTGAAATTTTAGCCCATTTCAACTCGCCTTCCAATCCCTCGCTATTTTTCATCGCAGCACATTATCACGAATAGACTTCCTTTGTTGGAAATGCGGCATTTGACGATGCATGCGCTTGTTGTTGACGTGGAAGTTTCCGGATCACGGACCACGGTTGTTCCTACCTTTTCTGAACTAAAACTAAAAGCACCTGCTGGCGCGTTTTTACCTTGATGCTGGACCATTTTATTTTATTGTTCCCATTCTATATCTTGGTACATCAATGTTGGTCCGATTCTTAAGACGTGGCTTGGGTGAGACTCGACCAAGAGCAATTGCTGTTTTATTCATTGCTGAGCCTGCGATAAGGTGGCACACATGGAAGCCAGTGCGATGCCTTTCCAAGAATCAAGAAAACACCAATGACTCTAGTCGAGTCTCAGCCAAGTCACGGCTTAAGAAATGGTACTTTGTCATAACGATGTTCCATATGAATATCTTGAGACGATCTTGCAGGGTCTCAAGATCCATGCCACAGAACGGAAAGATATGTCGCTCAATGATTTCACAACAATTATGTATAGATAATACTTGTTGGTTCCCATTTTGATACCTAATTGGCCAAAAGGCATGCCAGCGATCTTGAGGTCATTTTGCAACAATACAAAATTTCAAATTCCTGCACAAGCCATATGGACCATATCAGTTGAAGGATTATCAGATGTGTGAAATGGAAACCACAGCATCATTCTTCTGGTTTCTATTCAAGATACCGTGGTTTCTCATCATTAAAATTCTTGTGGGAGGCCGTACAGGGTCAGTGTGGTGGTGATGGATAACCACCGTACTATAATGGACTTGGCGAATTTCCAGCACATGTAAGGAGGTAGACGTCACTGTCCTTTCCAACTTTTCACTGCAGTCCTTTCCAACTTTTTGGGGATCAATAGGTACATTGAATAGCAATTACATCCCAACAGCATTCACCCTGCACTCATTGATGTCAACGTTTGCGTCAAGTACCTACACTTCCGCTTTCATCCCGCTTTTAAGTAACACGCCTGAGTTGTGGCTTTACATCACCTGTGGTATTTTTTATGAATGACGGTTGCAAATTTGTTTCCTTCGGTGGTTATTTTCGGGACAAATGAATTCTCCACTGCGAAACACGTTATATCAATGGAGTAGGCTAAAGTTCACGAACTTGTTTGGCGCGGAAGTAAAGTGCATCAACAGACGCGAAACAGTTAGGCTGCTTTTAGAATGGGGTTGGGGTTGGGGTGCAGGGGTTAGAGAAACATGCCACAAATGACGCACAGGGTACATTTTTTATTGTCTAATTCTAATTGTTGATGGAATTCATTAATTCTCAACTGTGACGCAGGCAGACCAGTTCCAGACTTAAGGCTGACGTGGCTCCCATTTGCGCCTTTGACATTTGCAATGTTTTTTCAATGCTGGCGTCTGCTAGAGCTAAAAAGGCTCGAAATACGCAGCCACAACACAATGGAACTTGACAAACACCGTGATTAACTGCTGTGCATGGGTTGAGATGGGTACCGGACGCCAACTTACAAACCCTGCCGCGACTTTATATGGCAGGCCGGGGCCCCAAGCGAGCATTCATTTTTCGGAGAGGACAGGGTTAGGTCCTGTTCAGATAGTTTTAGGTAAGAAAAAACAATTTTTTTTTTCTTGCGAGTGAAGGGCCCCAATCGAGCATTCTTGCACAACACGCTCTCTGCCATCTAAAGTCGCGGCAGGGTTTGTAAAATCGCGTACCGGACATTTCGTCTGGCGGTCAGACCGTCTTTGCACCACGCCCACCACCTGCATGCAATTCAAAAGAACATCAATTGATGATCCCGATGGCAATATTTGAAATGGTAAACCAGTTCTATGGGTAGCTGTTTTGCAATTGCATTTCAAACGCGGAAACGTTTTTAACCTCACTTATTTTGATGGAAAAACATTAATAGCTCCTTGAAAAAAATTGGGAACTGCTGGGATTCGAACCCGGGACGCGTATTTGATTAATCTTTTCGAATCGGGCACTTTTCCATCTGACCGCATGAAAACATCCATAGCAACAAAAAAGGCAAGAAAACACACTGAACATAGAAAATGGGTTAGGTAAGGTTAGGATAGGTTAGTTAGGCTAGGTTCGGGTACGTTAGGTTGATTAGGTTAGGTTACATTCGCTTTATTTTGCTTTTTTGTCCAAGCGCCAAATCGGGACATTACCCGATTCGTATAGATTAATAAAATACGCACCCGGGACCGCAAAACTATATTGACAGTCAAGCGCATCAATCCGACGATATGCAAAACTTCTGAATGCAGGATAATTCCACTCCCCTATGCAACCCGCAGAACAGGTCTATACCAATTCTAATAAACCATCCCGACGTGGGAAGCTTGGAAGATACCCATAACATGTTAAAATTTCTGCACTTTGACACAAGAATTCCACGAAACTTGAGTGTATGGAGCTGCATACACCTTTATGCAAGCTATGCTTGTTTGGCATATGCTGAAATCGGGTGAAAATAATAAAAAAAAGTATGAAAAGTGCTAATTTTCGATAGATTTCAGCACATTCTTCCAAAATAAGTCGTTTGTTCAGATTTTGCATGATACCTAGAGGGAGTTAAATGTAAGCACCTGCTGTCAAAAGTCACGCGCAGCCTGTCTCACCCTGCACAGCATTTCTCATTGTTTGGAGTGGCTGCATGGTGGGACTGATCAGGGAATTCGGATCATCAACTTATAACCAGCTTGTGCTGCCACTGTCCCTCATCCCTGGTGACGCGTGTGTCTTCTGGCGTGCGACGGGCAGGTGCATGATTTCAATTTTAGTTGAGGTCATTTCGAAGTTAAGGGAAGGTTATACTTACTTACTGCCACCGAATTGTTGCACATAAGAGAAATAAAAACTGCAGCTACTCATTGGGGAAACCTGATGCTTCAGAGTGGGAGGAAATGCATTGAGGCCCTTTCCACTGCCATATGTTCACATGCGGCTTTGGCAAGGTGATGTGTGGCGTGTGGCAGGTTGGAACCCCAACACATTTCCTTCATGCTGACCGCAATATCTGGCTCTGCCTCATCATCGGCTGGCTCGACTGCCTCGTGCCTCCGCTGAAAATCATCAGCGGACTCGTTACGAATTTCGTTGGGAAGTTTGAAAGCTATAGGGATGTTGAAAGCACTCCATTAGATGGCAAAATTGCAATTCCTCGCTGAACATGAGACCAACCTACCTGAAAGGCCTGGTTTAGGGATAACGTTCTCGCCGTGCAAAAACAATTTTTGTTCGTTTTCCGCTGATCCACATTTTTTTGCGACAACTGATATCCTGTAGAAATCCCACCAAGTGACAATGCCCGAAATGATCCCGATTTGCGCGCCATCTCGACGGACGTTAGATTAATGCCTCGAAAGCTTCCCTTATTAGCTTGAAGCTCAAAGCCATACAATGATCAAACCGGCAGCTAACTGCCGTAATTTCGGCAGCACCCAATGCGAAACTCAACACTATCCGAAGTTGCGCTGCGCTGTGCTGGTGCTCCCACATCACATCACATCCAGTAGATACTCGAACTTACTACCTCCAACCGGCCATACACGGCGCACGGTGCACGGCGGGCAGGTGAAACCAGAGGAAGTGAATATAGGTTCGAATAAAACAACATTTGGTCAGATTTATTTATGGTTTCGGTCTATTGGCGATAGATATCCGCAGGTAGGTATATGCTTTGAAACATATCCATACAGGGTTTCCCAAAAGTCACTTGAGAACCCCAGAAAAGTGCATTGCAGTTTTGAAGCAATTCTGGAAGCTTGGGATGGAGTTTGTTACAATTTCAGTGGATAATACCTGCAGCAGGCAGCCTACCCAATCTGAACCTGAAATCTGTAGAAATAGCCATACGCAAGAGAAGATTGAAAACTAGCAAATAGCAGGGATTGTCAAGTGACTTATGGGAAACTCGGTATACATGATACCGACGATACCGTGTTCTTAAATTTACATCTTAGAACAATATTTCTATGTGCTCTGCACGACATATGCCATTCTGACATTGTACACTGTTCAAATTTCAATTGAAAACCGAAAGATCTGGCGCTCATCACGTATGTCGCATGCAGGAACCACGTTTTGGCAAAAGGAACAAAAAACATTCATTCGTGCTCCCATGTTGGCATTTCCTTCAATCTTCAAAGAATGTCAGAAACTTAACAAAAAATAATTGAAATATAAAAGATTTGAAACAAATAAAATGAGTAAAATAAAACGGAATAAAATTCATTCCACGAGCAAAAAGAAAAAGAAGTGTAAAAAACAAAAATGAAAGAAAAATAAACCAAACAAAATAAAATTAATGAAAGTAAAATTTTAATGGAAAAATTGCATCTTAAATATTCTGAAAATTTTCAATGGAAGCCAGGAAAAGATGTGATCAAAGCATTTCGCAAGAAAACATTGTTTCGTGCTAGCAATGTAAAATGTCATGTAAAACTCACCATCTATAGGCCTTCTCGTATTATATGACTGATCTGTCATTCAGTGGATTGAAGGGTTGTTTTTGACAGTGTATTCTTAGCAACATAACGTAAAGTCATCATGCTTGTTTGTAGGTATAGATTCTATGAAAATGTGCTCAGGTGCGGTTGTGGGGAAACCAACTTGCGTGGAGACCCAAAATCAGGTTTTGCTTGGACTTCTGGCTAACCTGCTCGACTTACAATGGCAATCTGGTCTAGTTCAAACACGCGGCTGCCCGAACAAGTTTTTCACTGCGGTTTTGTCTCCCGCACTCCATCTCGCTTCTCTCCCTCTTCCCCCTCTCCCCTCTCCCACACCCCTCTCCTTCTCTCCCTGCACCTGCCTTTAATTCGTGAAATAATAATTGAACTGTGGAATCTGGAATCTGGATTGCGGGTGGAGTTGGGGGTGACGAAGATTCGGAATGATTCTAAGATCCTAATCTTCATTTTAAAATCGGGATACAATCAATTGAAATTTCATTGACAGGGTGGTGCAGCGCTTTACTTAATAAGACTTTGGTAATTTATACCAGTGACAAAGGGAGATCCATCTTCTATAGCAGAAATCAATTTGGTTTGGCGATGGAGACACCAAAATTCAGATAACTTCTGATGATAACGACATTCTCCTTTCTTCGCTGCATCTGTGCTGGTTTTCACTGCGGCAACTCAATCAAAGCAATCAATCAATCATACGCATTTCACTGTTGCAGCTCAGTGTGGTATATTTCACTTTTAAAGTCACTTCATTGTTGCAGATCAGCGCGGTATTTGACTTTTAAAGTCACTTCATTGTTGCAGCTCAGGGTGGTATTTCACTGGCAGACTCACTTCATTTTTGCAGCTCATTGTGGTATTTCACTGATGGCAAATAACTCAATTCATTGTTGCAGCTCGGTGTGGTAGCCTATTTCACTGGCAAACTCACTTCATTGTTGCAGCTTGGTGTGGTATATTTTGCCAGCAAATTAACTTCATTGTTGCAGCTCAGCGTGGTTCACTGGCAAGCTCACTTCTTTGTTGCAGCTCAGGGTGGTATATTTTACCGGTAAACCTCTTCTTTATTGCATCTCAGTGTGGAATTTAACCGGCAAACTCACTTCATTGTTTCAGCTTAATGTGGTATTTCACTGGAAAACCCACTTCATTCATGCAGCTCAGTGTGGCATTTCACGGAATTGTTGCAACTCGGTATGGTATTTCACCGGCAAACTCACTTCATCGTATCTCATTGTGGTATTTCACTGGCGAACCTTCCCCTTTTGAATCTCCTTGCGATTTAAAACTGGAAAGATCCTTCCATTTTTCACCCCGCGTGGTTTTTCTCTGCCAAACTCACTTCATTGTCAGTTTTTCATTGTCAAAATCCCTCACTTCTGCATATCCTTTCCTTTTTCACCGGCAAGCTTCTCTGCATCGTTGCATCTCGGTTTTTCATTAGCAAACTCACTTCATTGTTGCATCGCATGGAGTTTTACTGCGGGCAAGCTCCTTTCACTGTTTCATCTCCGTGATGTTTATATGCTGGAAGAAGGGACCTTTTGACAAGTTTATCCCTTTATTAACTCTTCGTGCGGTTTTCTCAACGCTGTCATCCGATTCGGGCTATGCATGGGGTACAGTACGGCACTCACTGTCGTGCAAACGCGATCTCACTTATCGATATTTCCCGTCATTGGAGGCGTTTTCCATGCACCAGATGTGAAACCATTTCCCATGAAACGTTTCATGACAAAATACCCGCAAAATATTAAAAACACTCCGCAATAATGACTGAAAAACGGCCGATATTACGCCAACGAGGGAATCAAAAGAGACATTTCCAATGGATTGTGATCATTGCTGGAGCTTTTACCATTCTGGTGTAGTCAGACTGAGATAAAAAAAGCCATTTCACGTTTTTCAATCACAAGTTCTCTCAAAACTGATCCCGTGAACAGTACCTACTCATTTCTCGGATATGTGCTGGATTCAGGTATAGTGGCGGCGGAAAAAGATTACTCATGCATGTGTTTTTCCCATTTAACTGTTGCCTCCGAAACTTTTTTTTTCTTTCTTTTTACTCTTATGCATTTGGTAGAAATTAAAGCGCCAATTTGCAACGGAGCTTTCTAGAGGTGTCAGATTTTGACATTAGTGATGAAATTTGATCTTTTATTTCTGCAGCATGGAGTTTTTGCTAAAATCTCAAGAATGGAAATTTTCACATGTATGGGTAATCTTTTTCCGCCGCCACTATACACGAGGAAGGACAACATTCAAAATTGGTGACAAGTGATGGCCTTGTCACTTTGGTCTGGTGCGGCGAACGCATCAGTCTCGTGATCCGAAGGACCTGGGTTCGATTCCGGGTCGCGCCGGATTTCTTTCAAACGTCATTTGCTGGTAGGTTCTATGTGGCAAGAAAGAAGGTTGTCATGGAACAACCTGTCGTTCTTCGGATGGGATGTTACGAAGGGGTTTCCGTGTGCAACATAACACTGCTCACGTTAAAGAATACCTAGAGCTCCAGGTCCAAAACAGAAGCTTGACAGGATACACTCAGAGAGGTCACATATCCAAGACATAGATCTCCGCTTACACAGCGGGTTGGCTGTGCAAAGCGTGCAAAATTTGACTGTGTCAAATCCTACGGGTTGGCATACCTACATGCCGCATAACTGATCCAAGTCATTTACGTTGAATGCAGATCGGAGTTGAGCACCATTTTTGGGCATTTTTCTACTTGCTAGCTTCGCGAAAAAAGCTTCGTAAAGGCATAGCGGAGTATAAGGATATAACATTCTCGTACTCCGCTATAGTAAAGGTGTGCAACAAGGTTCTGCCGCGCCACCTGCCGTATGGCTGTCAGCTCATATGATGGCAAATGATGACGTTGATGAACTTGGAGAAGTTTATAAAGACGGTTGATTGTGTTGGTGATCTTCAACTTGATCTCCTACACTTCAACAATGAAACACGAACGATGATATCCAGCTTGAATTCCGTACTTATAGACTCCATTACCATCATAACGCCGTATCTGAGCTTCGCAGCACTAATTTACTTTCCACTGAGATCACATGTTCTTGTCCGGTTAGCTTCCGAACGTTCCAAGTTCCATCGCGGAAAGTCCAACCACCTTCTCCGCAATGCCAACTCCTCTTTTAAATAGCCGCGCCGTGTCGGGAAAAAATATGCGTTTCTGTGCTGGACTTATCAGAAACCGTAACGATTGTCCATGAAGCTGCCGATAATATCGAGTATGCAGCTGATTTTGATACCAGCATTTTAAAATTTGCTGGATTCTGTTGTTCAACAGCCGATTGCCTTTAATTACCTTATTGTCAGCCATGCAATTTCAATTGCCATCACGAGTTCGACCATCGTTTCCACTAAAGAACGGAACGATTTTCGGCAAACCAATTCAAAAGCAGAAAAGTAAACTCTAAAGTTGTCAGATATGAGAGTGTTTAAAAATCAGATCATCGATATCCCTGTCTGGTACTGTCCTGTTAAGCCATGACGCAAACGCGAAAAGACGCTTCCCCGGAAGTGAAATGCAACTTAATTTGCAATTCATTATTATTTTTTTTATTTCAGATGAGACACGTCGAATGAGACTTGAAGCGCAATTCTGTCTCCCCTTCATGCCAACGAACGTCGTCAGCTGCCCTGTGATGCTTGTTTCAAGCTGCTCAGATCGAGTTGAAGTCGCCAGAAGTCGTTCCTGATCAGAGCGCCAATATCTCAAGTCTCCCACGCCACGAGCATTGGTATTCCGATCGAGTTTTGGTAACATTATCAATCTGACGGACAGGTTACTTGGCTCGCTCCCTGGTTCTGTGTGATCACCGAGTCCTCCGGTTGGGCACCTCAATCAACATCAACCTCAAACTCAACTGCGTGTTCGCGATAACTCATTCGAGCAACGCAAGAAATTCAAATTAAAGCGCTGGTCAAACTCTGCCTGCCGATCTCAACTCAACTCAACTCCACAAGGTGGATCAATTTCGGTAGTCGAAGTCGAGAGCCGTCATTCGGACAGCGCAAGATCGTCATTTTTAACTTCAGCTACACCCCTTTCAGTGTGCGCAGGTGGAAGGAAGCAAGTGGACGCCGCCGGCAGCCGATCGCCGACCGCCTCCGACCTGACGATAATCGCCTCCTCTCATAGCAGAAGCAGAGGCAACAGCATTCCAACTGCTACATACAAGAAATTAACTGCCAGGGCAAAAAACTGGCCAGCAATCCCGAAAGCAACAGTGGCCCAAGTACTTAATGCAGCGTTAAAATAAAAGCACGAAGCCAAACAGTGCTCTTGTTCATTTAAGCAAGATATTTGGTAGCTGATAGCCCGCTTCAGATATCTTGACCTTGCGAAGAAAATCTTGTGCCTTGGTATACACAACTCTTGTTTCTACGGCCAATGTTCACTTGCCCATTCCGAAAAGAAAAACAACTCTTCGTCTGCAATCATCCTGTAATACTCGGCATACCGAACTTCAATTAAAAAAATCACTCTCGCTCATTTCAATCTCGAACCTACCTGAGCACATCACGGGAGCTTCTTTTCAATCCATGAGGTCTCCACCCCCACAAGTAGCCACACAGATCGGGATAGGTGCCTCTCCTGCCTGCATATAGTGACGGTCTCTTGAGGTTCCCTGCAGCGTTTTAAACATTAATTAACTCCACGAACTGCTCCAAAACATTGGACAGAAGCTTGTCCGAGCTCATCAAGAAGTGGATCAAGATTCAAGTGTGTGGCGATACGAGTACCTTGCGCAGCTTCTTCTCTCCTGTGAACTTTGACGACACTCCTCATATCAGGTGACCATCGCATCGAGTGCAAGAGAAGTTATACTCGTATATTTTTCGAAGCTATTGCATCAGAAAATTGTCCACGCTTCGCACATCCAGCATTTTAAAATTCTGAAGATGATTGTGATATTGTGAACGACGGGGTGTACCGCAACTGTACTAACAGACCATCACAATGCCGAATTAAACTAGAACATGAAGTGCTGGTTGCTCAGTCAATTGATGTTCGTGTCTTCCACAACCCAATCTTCGGATATCAGCCATCGAATCTGTTCGTCCTTCTCCAACGGAAATGACGGGTCTCCTTCAACTTCGGGACGCCTGTTCCCTGTTTGCGCAGCAGGCTGCCGCTGCCGCTGAAGCCGGAGAAGGAACTCTGGCCCATTCAGACGGGACCTTTGCCTCGCATCTTATGACAAACAATTCCAAAAATGACCCTGTAGTTACACCTTCAAAGCAACGTAAACGCAAGCGGCTGAATCAAGTTCTGGATAAGATCACGGAGAACAACAATGTCTCGGTTCGGGGACCATTGAGGTTACGATTTGTGGTGGACGATCTCCACGGCCGACCCTATAGTCCAACCAAGAGCCCAGATGATAATAACATTCGGCACATCAGGCAAAACCATCGACCACCGCCAATTTCCATCAAGCGATGCCAGAGCGATGGATCACTTCTTCCTGCTCAAGACACGGAAGACAGGGAAAACCAGAATGTGCCACCACCTTCGGGAACAAGGCGAAATAGGGCCGCTTTGCTGGACCAAGTAAGTCCGATGTTACCAGGAAACCGGCTGCTGTAGCAATGTTTAGCCGATCCGAAGGTGAAGGATCCCCTGCCCCCGCTGCACCCGTGCCTGAGGACATGAGCCCAAAGGCAGAGTCCGGTTGCATGGAAGTGTCAACCTCCCCATACCCTGCCCCTCACCAACAAGCGTCTGTGATCACAAGTGTAATGCATGGCCAAGTTGAACACCCGCAACCCTCTTCCAGCCCTCGAGGAACTGTTAGTCCCCGTGCGACTGTGATAAAGAGTGAAATATTCCGATTTGATAGCCTGGACAGAGAACGATATGGTGGGGTTGGTGCCACGTCGTACGGTGCCATATCTGAAGAAGAGGAGGACGTTTTCAGCCCTTCCCTGTCCAGTCGGTCGACCCTTAGCTCGCTGACCTCTCCCCAAGTGTTCGTAGACTCCCCGCAGATCAGTTTCAGTCCGCTGATGATCCGCGAACGCACCGGTGTAGAAGAGGAGGAGATGCGGGTCTTCAGAAGGAGGACCACAATCACGGCCCCCTTACTACCACCCTACCCACCACGATTCCACGGTCGCGGAAGTGATTTCGAAGAAACTATGTCGGCAGCTCCGTCCTCGTACCCTCACATTCGACACACGAGTTTGGGCATTCCACCTCCAGTCGCCACCTGTAACTGTCCTCACTGCCTATTTCTACCTCCACGGGCTTCTTCAGGCATGGAACCAAAAGTCGCCTATCTGGAGCCAACACACGAAAGATATTTCAGTGGTGGCGTGCCGGCTTCACCAGTATCACCATTAACCCCGAATACTCCTGGAACCCCATTGTCCCCGATGTACGCCTACGAACAACACTACCAACCTAGCAAGTACCTGCCCGATATTTACCGCCGAAGATGTCATTCCGACTCGGACCTACCGCTCTGGTTCCAGAAGTCACCCAGAATGGAACATCCAGTTTTCGGCACCATGGGTCGGCATCCAATGCTCAAGCCTCTGGTCATATCGGGGAAAGTAGGATCCCTGGAGTCGGACAAGTCATCCCTGCAGGATTCTCCTTTGGATCTTTCCTTGAAGAGCTCCAGGGATCGGACGAGCAGCACGACTAGTTCGGACAGTTCGTCAACTGCCTCTGCTCCCGCCACTGCCTTGTCGCCATTTGTTACAGCCAACAAATTGTCCGGCCTGCCAAATGTGCCCGTAGTACACGGCAATGTGGCATCACCAACTACCAAAGAATCAGTCGCAGTGCGATACAACCTAGATGTCTCTCCTGTTGTTGAAGCCATGCCGCCTGGAACAGACATGGCGTATGTTTGCCCGATTTGTGGACAGATGTTTAGCTTACATGACAGGCTTGCCAAACATATGGCCTCACGTCACAAGAGTCGATCAGGCGATCTAACGTCCAAGGCCTACGGTTGTGATGTCTGCAAGAGGTCGTTTGCTCGAAGTGATATGCTTACCCGGCACATGCGACTTCACACCGGAATTAAACCCTACACCTGCATGGTATGCGGTCAAGTATTTTCAAGATCCGATCACTTGTCGACCCACCAGCGAACGCATACCGGTGAGAAGCCCTACAAATGCCCCCAGTGTCCCTACGCCGCCTGCCGGAGAGACATGATTACACGGCACATGCGGACCCATACCAGAGGCGAGTCGACGTCAGAGGGTATCAGTTCAGCATCGTCCGGTGGCGGGTCCACCGAACTTGACCCAATGTCGTTCGGCCAGTCCGTCATCCGTCTCACCCCCTATTCGACTAGTGGTATAGAAGAGCCCATTTCTACCTCGCCGTCCCCCCACCACTCTCCCCTACCGCATGATGGAGGTGATTCACCAATGGGTTCGCCAGTGCCGACGTTCCAAAGAATGACTGTGTGTTCGCCTGAACCCTGCGGTGAAAGCCACGACAGTCCAGTGGAGGAGGGATGAGTTGAGTGGTGATGTTTAGAGGCCATTCCCCCACCAGGCAGAAAATCCTACGTGTGTTTAGATATGTTCTCTAGAGTGACTTTATCCTAGGTCATCTGTGAACTGAATTTATCAATTCAGTCATGAAATCGAATCAAATTCTTGGACGATTTTTGGCTGATTGTGGTAGTCTGTAGATAGTCGAAAAACGTTGAATTTCTGAATTAATGTTAAAAATTTGTTATTGTCATGATTAATGTCAACAATTTTTGTTATTGTCGTTTTACTTTGTGACATTTTCATCCGTTTTCAGTGGAAATTCATCTTGATCAACTCCTCCGGGAAGAAATCATAATTTATCGAACTGTGTGGATGCCGCTGGTCGGCAATTTCCCAGAGCGTTTGCAGGCAATTTCTCTGGGGACCTTCTGAGAACTCTTTGCTGCCTATTTTTTTGCATTCTTTTGGGAACTTTTGATCCAAATCTCACTCAAAAGCAGTTCTGCTGGCAAAGTTCGAGGTCATCCGAGCAGAATCTTTGCTCGTAATTTCCATGGCTATCAACTTTTGCTCATAGGCCTATATTTCCTGGTCATCTGAGAACAGATTCAGAACTTTGCTCGTACTTTCGCTGGCTCTTTGGAAACTTTTGCTTGAGCTGGCGATTTCACCGGACATCCTCTGAGACATTTTTCCCTTCTGGAAAAGTTCCAAGAACGAACCTAATGTTGGTGATTTTCCTGATCATTTTCCGATAATTTTGTCAGTACATAATTTCCTGAATATCTGATAACTTCCGTAACTTTTCTTGATAATATTTCTGGCCCATGGCTCACACATAACGTCTCGTGGTTATATGCCCCAAGTGTCATCTTCT
>JASGXE010008077.1:0-17449 GCA_030068105.1 Sinentomon sp. SZTP_YWyxl
AGGTCATCCACACCGCCACAGCTGTGGTCGTCGTCTTCATAACTGATGTCAATGACAACAAACCCATCTTCAAGGATTGCGCTTCTTACAGTCCAAAGGTCGAGGAATCTGCCCCGAAAGGAAGTCCTGTCACAAAGGTAAATCAATAATGTCTTTTGAAAGATCCTGATGGTGCAAATGGAACACAGCCTGACTTATATTAGGTTGTCAGATGACAAGGACAACCCAATTGGGCTGCAGGGATGAACGAACAGGATGGACGTGGGCACACTTAACTTGAATTTCTCAAGATTTTCATGTTTGTAAACCAATTTTTTTTTATTTATCAGCTACATTTGTAGGGCATTCATTTCAGGTTTTTGCAGGGAGTCATTTCCCGGTGAAGGATCTGTGCCTAGAGCTCACAAAGGTGATCTGAGGGCGGGAAACCTTCAGTAAAAGGCGGAGTACAAGTGAGATTCCATGGGACAGAGTCACTGGCGTGGGCCTGCAGACGGAGCCCCATTTTGGATGCATTGGTGGTCTTGAGGCCAGAATTTCTACCAGGGCGAGGCAAAAGTACATGGCATCCAGGAACGCAGGCACCCAGTGACAGGCCTGTGTCTCAGCAGCAATGTCCAGCTTGACACCAGCAGCTGTGGTAATGCGACTTAAAACTGCTTCAGCCAGCAATCTCCACATTCTCAATGCGGGTGTAATTCTCAAGTTCATGTTTGACGCTTCAAATCAGTGTTCTCTTGCTTGAGACCAGCAATTTCCAATTGATAATCGGAGACAGCAGGGAGGGGCAAAGTGGTGGTGGTGGCCGCAGGTGGTCGGGCATTTCGGGGCTCGTTGCCCTCCTGCTCCTCAAAATGATGGCCCTGCACATTTAGATGAACTTATTTCGAATGGGCCTGCAACGCCCGAGTGGTTTGCGGTTGGCCTTTCACTTTTTTTTCATTGCAGCAAACCTGACAGCGAATCAAACTAAGGTCAACCGTCAGGCGTTACTACCCACGCCACCATCTGTTTCTTGTTGCCAACCTGCTGTTTGGCGTTCCTTCATTGCTTGCTATTGTGTCAATCCACTGCTTGCGGTGTCCGCCAAGCATATTTTTTTTCCAATCCACTTCCGCGGACCAGGAGCTCGCAACAGCCAATCACGTCGCCTGAAATTGTGACGTCATCAATTTTGGGATTTTTGCATTGCCACCGCTTTTTGCCATTTGGCATGTTTGCCACCGCTTCGCAACTCTTTCTGGGTCACAATGGGGTTAGGTTAGGTCAGGTTAGGTTCGGTTAGGTCAGGTTAGGTTTGGTTAAGGTAGGTTTTGAAATTTGGATGTTGAAATTGGCTGGAATTCCCAACAGCCAATCAGAGGCGCGCCTGCGGAAGTGGATTGGAAAAAAAAATATGCGTCCGCCAACAAAATTCCTCCTCCCAAACAAAAATGGCCGCTGGGCTGCTGCAAGCAACAGTTCGGAAAATTTCCTCCAGTGATCGCTGAACGCAGAAATGTTTCAAACTTCCGTCGTTAGGCGGCAGGAGTGTTCAGGTTCAAAACGAGAATTTTATCGATAGATGGCAGGAACTATTCTTCCTGTTTCGTTTTTTTGTGGGTAGAGCTGCAGGGATTGCTTTTGGAAGTGCGGACGTTGCCCTCCAGATGGCAGGAGTTGTGCGGCGTTTTCTGCGTGTGGAAATTTTCTCCACAGATGGCAGAAGACGGCGCCACGAGCAGTCGTGTCTGTGGATGGGAACACTCGGAGAAATGACCCGAGTGGTTTTGCATCTTCGTTGTTTCGCACCCAGCACGAAAAGCATGGTGGAAAAAGGCACAGAAGTGTTTCTCACAAACGCAGCCAAAAGAATCCATGATTCTGTGCTCAAATTGTCAAATCAATTTGTGTGCTCCAAAAATTTTGAAAAGGGCCCGCAAATTTTGAAAAGGTCATTTGGGCCCATTCTTTTTTCGAAGGAACAAGAACTGGACAAGGATTCTCGTTCCACGAGGAACACAAGAACACCAAGCCTCGCCACATCGTTGGAAAAAAAAACGCAAAAAAATTTGCGAAAGGTCTCAATTGCCAGGGCTTGCATCTCCCAGGTGAAGGAGGGCAACCGGCAGCTGGCTCCGGGAGGCGGCGTCTCAGGTCGGCCGGCTCTGTGAGCCTGAGGGTGTCGGCACAATTCAAGCCCTGCTATAAGCGAAGTTGAAAAGGGACATGGGACGGTATGCCGGTGTGCTCTATGTTTGAATTATAATTGATTTTCGAAAGTGAAGATTTTGCAACTGCATCATAAAATGCAACCATGTTGCAGGCAGATTGCAACATTCACCCTTTGGTTTTTGCGATTGCACGTTTTCTGATTGCCAGAACGTTTTTCGTTGTGCCAGTTCTCAACTGACTCTGAGAGTTTCTGTATTATTTTCCACAGGTTCATGCCACAGATGCAGACAAGGGTATCAATGGTCAGGTGAAGTATTCAGTTGTTCAACAGCCAAATCAGAAGGGTCAAAAGTTCAACGTGGACGAGGAAACTGGAGAAATATTCACAAACAAGGTCAGCAATTCGTTTCTCGCTTTTGTTTTTATTTTTTTTGTTTGGTGTTCACCAGATTTTTTAACTTCTCGATTTTTTTGGTTTGGTATCACTTGATTTTTCAACTTCTCAACCATCTTTTTCAGGACACCAACAAAAGGACCTGTAACAAACAGTATTTTACCAGACTTTTGATTGGCTATCATCAAAAATTGCTTTTCTTGAATCGGTCGGTGAACATAATTTTCATCACTGAATTTTCGCATGCAATTTTTAACTTTCGATCAGTGTTTTTTGGCGCAGAAGTGAAATTTGGTGTAATGAATGACGAACATTCGAAACTAAATGACAGAATCGGAACTGTAGTATTCTTCTCCAAAAATCCACCACCCTGAAAATAACCGGACCATTGATCTTCCCAAGTGTAATTTTCAAAATTTTCTCCGCACCCCTCCAGCGTGTTCACCACAATCACCTTGCTCGGTTGAGAAACAGGAATTTAAATTTTGTGGATCTCCAACTGCTGTTTTTTGTTGTTTTGATTATTGCATTGCCCTAAAAGTAACTGTTGTTTAGCACCTACCCTTTTGTTGATCCTCCCATGTTGGCAATCTGTCTCTATTCAACAGGTGTTTGACAGAGAGGGTGAGGACGGAAAGTTCGTATCGGTCACTGTCAAGGCCACCGATCAAGGTGACCCATCTCTGGAGGGCGTCTGCTCTTTCACTGTCGAAATCACCGACGTCAACGACAACTATCCACTCTTTGACAGACAGGTTGGTTGGTTCAACAGCATTTCAGATTTTTTATTCTCCAAATATCAACACAGGTTGTTTACAATTTGTGAAGTAAAATTGTACAATTAAGCAGCCACATTTTTTACTGAATTCTGGTACGTGATTTGTGGTTTCCAATCACTAATCAGGATTTCGAAACTGAAGCTAACCAAATACCTGACACACCCCCTCCCCCTGCCCTCACTGCCTGTTGCTTGTTGCCAACCTACTGCTTGATATCTGCCTATGAGGCCCGGGAAAAGTATCTGAAGTTCGCATATCCACACGTAGCTGCTCCTAACAAAGTTCAACTATTTGGAGAGCCTTGTGGACGGTTATTTGTTCTCGTTAGTTTTTATAAGGTCTATTTATATTCTGCATCGTGGTCACTGAAATACATTGCCTGTGCGTTTGAATTTCCCATTTAAGTATTTTCTGTCTCTTTTTAGTTTTTTACTCATGTGCAGGCAGAAGATTCAAAAGTGCCAGATCGCAACAGAGCTCTGCAAGGTGCAAGACATCGACCTGCGGAACCATCAATATCTCCGGATTCAAGCTTCTGCAAAAGTCTTGGCATTCTCTGTTTTTTGAATTATAAATGCGTGGCGAAAAAATTGCATCACAAATATGCAGACGACTTCAACTTGTGTGGGTAAAATTGCATCACCTCTGTATCATCTCATAGACTTTCACCTCGCTTCATTCTCAAACCTCGTGTTATAATATGGAGACAACATATGTACAGGGTAGCCAAAAAGTCTTTGGCCATAGGGAAAATGTAAATTTGCTATTTTTTGGCATATTTTGTGATCTGAAACTTTCTCTTTTGGAAATTTTAATACCGAATAAAGTGGTGACATCTGTGGTGGGAGCTCGAAAAACTCACACAGCAAATTTAATTTTTTGCCATGGCCAAAGATTTTGGACATCCCAAAATGTGCACAAGTTGTTCCAATTAAAGTGAGCAAATTTTCGTTTTTCCTATGGCCAAAAACTTTTGGGCTACGCTGTATTTGTCAATTGGGTTTTTTGTTAAAAATGAAAGTGTAGGTTATAGCGAGCAAATTTTGCAACCAAATCGGAATGCATTTTTTTTCTCTGTTGCTCTCTTCCGTGAACAGAAATATGTTGAAAACGTGAAGCAGGACACCAACATTGGTGCTAACATCCTTCGGGTGTCTGCTTCCGACGAGGACGCAGACAACAATGGTGCCATAATCTACAGCATCCGTGCACCGTACAACCCGACCGACCTGGACTACTTTGAAATCCAACCGGAATCCGGATGGATTGTACTGCGGAAGCCACTCGACGTAAGTTGCAAAGTTGTCGCTGTGTTAATCAATGGTTTCACATGTGTCACATTTGTGTTGTATTTTTTGGGCGACCACCTTCAGGATTGGATCTGCCCTTGCTGGATTTTGTGGAATCATGGTCCTATGGAAAAAAGTGTCCATGAGGCTTTGAGAGGAAAATGGCACAGAACCTGCTGAGAACGGTGGCACGCCTATGTACCAAGAATGTGGCAATTCATGGCAAGGGGAAATTTCTGATTGAAAGCCAGAGATGGCAGCAATTTCAAGTTTGAGAATGCAGATGGCCGTCGATTTCTTCGTGGTAGTTACTCGGCTGCCACAGAGATGGCTCCACTGAACAACCACGACCAAAATCGACTCACGAGATGGTGCAGCTGTTGTGAAACGACTTGGCCAGCTGGTACATTGGTGTACCGCCCCTTTCAAGTGACTTTTTTCGCCTTCTTTGCCCTGATCAAAAGGCGTGGTTGGTGTGCACCAACTTGACAAATCCCCTCAAATTTGTTGACCTGCACAGCGTTTCGCAGACGTCGCACTTTTGTCAAGTGCCTGCAGTTGACAGATGCAGGAGAAGAATTACCACTGCCTTCGGCCTGACATTTATCTGGAAGAGTTATCCCTCTGAACTTTCACCCCATCACCAACGCTGGAGTTGTTACCATGGTGGTTTTCAACTTTGGTCATTGGAGACGCAATGCTTTAAAACCAGAATATTTTTGAACTTCACTTCGAGAGTTGCCAAACTTTTCACTCTATCAAGAAAACAAAAAATTGCCAGCTGTTTCTGAGGGATGACATCACTCATGTCATTCCAGGGGAAGTGACAACTTTGCAAGAACTAAATGGACATGTCCAATGGCCGCAGGCTAACAAAGCAGGTCCCCAGATGTAGCAGCCCCTTGGTGTTCTCAGGGCATAGCCGCCCCTTTGGCCCTATGAGTCCCCCTGAATTTAGTAGCTGAAGATATTTGAAAAATTTAAGTTCATTTTGGGTGCAATACAAGTGTTCCAGAAGCCGGATTTCCATCCAGAGCGAGACAAAAGCACTCAGCAGGGAGGGGAGAGCATTGCAGGCCGGACCTTGTTTTGCAGGGAGGGGCCATTGCTTCCATGCTCCCCCGAACAGTGGCTGATCCAGTAGTTCGCGAAGAGGACAGGGCGGTGGCGGCACACCGCCTGCAACGTGGCCTGGGGTTTCAGTTTGGGATAGACGCTCTTTGCAGCTGCAGGGCATCTGGGTGACGGAATCTACCTTATCGCCGCAAGAAATTTTGAAAATTTTGAGTTTTTGCATGCAAAATTGTGGTTCTTTCATTACAATTCAGCAAAATTATGTTTTTCTTTGGCAAGTGGGCGGTCGCCTCTTCACCCCGCTGGATTCGCCAATGCCCCCAAAATGACGTTCCTGGAATTTTCATTCGCGAAAGTGAACCGTCAGAATATTTTGGTGCATTCCACTGACCTTTTCTCTTGTCTCCTCGTTTGTCTATTGTCTCATGGCGTTTCTTCAATAATTCAGGGATGGAAAATAATGACGTCAAATGACTGTGGGCGAAAACATGTTTGGACCTGCTTTCAAGAACAGCTTCCATCCAGGAACAATACACCTTTTTGCAATGGCCTCAGGCCTGCGTGGGTTGAAGAAAGTGTGCTGGGAAAGTGTTTGCCCTGGGAGAAGTTTTCGTGAAGGAGTCATTTTTCTGTTTTGGACTTCATAAGAGTAATTACCTCATTAATGTTGATGATAGTGTGTCTGGGGTGTTGGTATCCGTTTTTTTCTTGGCCATGGGCCGAACGAACGGAGAGTTATGGTGTTGGCGTGGCCTCCAACTGTAAGGGATTGTTAACTCCACCTTCATTCATCAGTCAGCTCATTTCATCGCGATTGAATAATTGATGAATTCCATCAGACAAAATTGCCATCCTGTCAGACTGCCTTGTGATGAAACTGTGTGAGCACGTCTGTTTTGAGCGTTGATTTTTTGCCCAAGCTCCCTTCCGTTTTCCAAGATGGATTTTTTGCAAATGTGATATGTCCCCTGAAGCTTCTTGGACCTGGGAGAATGGAATTGAAAGTCCGTTGCCCACATTTCTCTGACACATACATACACAGTTTTTCAAAACTCCCTTTCTTGACATGCTTGACAGTTCAGTGGCAGTTTTTAGGAGGTTTGGGAGTCGCGCCGTCGCGAGATCATCTCCCAAAATGCGATTAAAAGCTTGCAATTGGCAGTCTTTGAATTGACAAAAGACTTTTGAAAAACACTGTAAGACATCTCAAGTGAAAACACTATCCTTAAAAGGGAGGTTTTGGGCTGCAGTTGGATGATGTGATGATGTTTCACAGGGTTCATTCACTGCAGTGGAGCGGTGGGCTCTTTACCCCCGTTCCACGGGTAAAATGTGGTGATCTTAATCCAAGCGAGCCAAAGTCACTTCACTCTTGCTTCTCAAGGTCTCATCAAATGTTTTATTTTTCGTTCTCCACAGTTTGACCCCCCTTCCACGTGCCCAAAACTCAATTTGTGGTAAGGGAAAAGCATGATTTTTTTCGGCCAAACCTTTCCACCCCCATCAGCGTGATTCTAATACTTTTAAGTGTCGTAACTCTCATTGCCCATCCCCGCCCACCGAGCGTCAATTTTCGCTCTTTTCCTTTCTCTGCCGTCGCATCAAGAGGCCTGTTTTCCTGGCTCTGGTTGATTTTTGCGTCGCTGTGCATCGGCAACGAACTGTTTAATTTCTCTGGAACCAAATGACGGATTTTGATGAAATCTTTTGTGTTGGAAAGCTGAAAATTAGACCTTTTTAGGACTATAAAATTATCCCGAACTTTTCACGGGCAAAACTTGAAAGTCATGTGGGGAAAAAATATGTTCAAATTTTGATTTGATAAAATTTTGCGTTCTTGCCTAATACTTTCAATGATTGCGCGATTTTTTCCGTTATAACATGGTTTTGACCTGCGGAGGAGTTGTAGAGGAAGCCCTCAGCTATCCACAGACACCAAAATCATTGCATTTGAACACCATTTGACTCTTTTT
The DNA here is from genome assembly GCA_030068105.1 of Sinentomon sp. SZTP_YWyxl. Taxonomy (NCBI): domain Eukaryota; kingdom Metazoa; phylum Arthropoda; class Protura; order Sinentomata; family Sinentomidae; genus Sinentomon; species Sinentomon sp. SZTP_YWyxl. The sequence goes on from JASGXE010008077.1 coordinate 7,664, forward strand.
TTTACATTGAACGCGACGCGGAAGAATTCATTTTATTTTCTGCACAAAAATAAGCGGGGATGAGGCCGCGTCTCCCTTGGAGGCCGCGATTTTTCCCGTGGTAACATGGTTTCGAGCTGTGGAAGAGTTATAGAGGAAGCTTTCAGCTTTCCAAAAATACCAAAATCATTGAATTTGAACACCATTTGACCATTTTATGGAGAAGAAACACGACATGGAAGCATTTTTTGTTTTCGACGCAACGAAAAAATAATCCTTCCATGACGCGTGTTTTATTCATAAAATGATGATCAAATTCAATGATTTTGGTATTTTTGGAAAGCTGAAAGCTTCCTCTACAACTCTTCCGCAGGTCAACACCATGTTTCAGCGGAAAAAATCGCGCAATCTTTGAAAATGTGAGGCAGGAACCCGAAATTTTATCACATCTTTACTTGGACACTTTTGTATATCTCTAATATTTCAGCATTTTACCTGCGAAAAATTTGGGGCTGTAATATACGTCCAAAATCGCACATTTTTCTGCTTTCCAGCACAAAAATTTCTGTCAAAATCCGTGAAACGGTTCCAGAGAAATTTAACATTCCGTGGGTGACAACCCGCGACCGCCGTGTCGTCGCAATGTATTTTACTTGTCGCAGCAGGCCACCGAGCGACATCCGCGCCTCTTGCGGACAAATAAAAACTGGCGACACCCAAAGCGACGAATTACGCCACTTATTGAGTATTAAAATCACGTTGCCCCCATGAACCGAGGCTTCTCATTTTCTTTCGCTCACGAAGATGGCAGTACTCTGAAGCTTAACTTTCATCGTTCTTCCGACAGATGGCACCGTTGTTGCCGAAAGTGACGGGAAAAATCATGGCAACAGGAAATGGGCGTGACGTTCCACTGACCAGGACAAAATGTTGTCTTGAAACGGATCCAATTTTCCATTTGGAATGTCTCGGCTATTTAGGGCTTCGCTGCCCTTTATCCTTGGTGATCTATGGATTTTCGGATGTCTGCCTCCCAATTAATAGGCTCCATTCTGTCTGGTCATTTTTTCATCCAACCTGTTCTGTTCCTCTTGTTCTCGTACACTCACCGCCGAAATTATCAGCACACAGGGGTTCACTGTTTACCAATGACGACATGCGCCGCAAAACATCATGAATTCGTGTGAGGCGTGAAACAGCATGAAGCCCTGCTGAAATTTGATGGGCACTGCATCAGCCATTCGAAATATCTCCCATGTGTGCGAACAACAACGGTGGGGTGTGTGTAAAAAAGCCTGTCAGACTTTCATGTGTGTTTTTGGACCTTCGGAGAAGGAAGGACCCTTGAAAGGAAAAATAAGGATGCAGGATGGTGGATGACGCGATTCCACCTTCTCTGACATGGAAAACGCATTGACCTCGCGAAAGTGTTTGAACTCGCGGAAATGTTTGCCAAAGGGATGGCGCAATTTTTAGTCCAGAGGTTTTTGATGGAGGTTTTTTCGACTTTTTTGTTTTCTTGAGGTTTTTTTTCTCGAGTTCTTTGGAGGTGTCGAACGTAGTGTTTTTATTTTTGAGAAAATGTGCCTGCACTTAAGCTGCTTTCCATGAAGTTCGCTCTCTTGGTAGCCCAGGAGTCAGGGCCAATTTCGTTTTGAAACCCCTTGTGTAAATTTCAGGAAAAAAACATCTTCGAGAAAATGTTTGTCTCTTGTTTTGTTTTGGATCCCAATTTCAGAAAAACGTAAAAAAACGAAAAATGTGAAAAACTCATCATTGTTCGTTGGCTTTGGAAGGAGGGGAGGATCATACCATTTCCAGATTTGTGCGAAATCTCTAAAGACTCCAAGGGAAGTTTTTTTTGCTTTTCTTACCCCAAGAAACCAAACCGCAAAATGTTTTTTTGTTCATCCAAAATATGTTTCTGTGTTTCCGAAAAACAGCGTGAGAGATTTCGTCTCCAGGTGAGAGCAGTCGACAAGGGTTCACCACCCCTGTTCGCCGACGTCGACGTCGAGCTGGAGGTTGTCGACCGAAATAACAAACCACCCGTTTGGGACCGACCTTCTTACGGCCCGATCCTCGTCAAAGAGAACGTGACAGTAGGTACTGTTATTGTGTCGATCAAGGCCAGGTTGGTGTGCATTTTCTGGGGCACCTTGTACAAAATATAGGCCTTCTTCTGTCGACAACTCGCTCGCATCTCGGGGTCCGCCAAAAGTCCTTGGACGATTGTGACCGTTTAGCCGCATGCGATTGCTCAGCGCCATGTTTCTACCCCGGTTACATAATCCGGCGAGTAGGTACTCTTTGTTTCATCTCAGAACTGAGCTTGAACGGGGTTGTTACGGGACTTTTGGCTGGCCCTGTTTTAGGCACATATTTGTTTTCATTCCGACAATTCTTTTTCTTTCCAGGAATCATTTCTCAATTCTTCTCCTTTCAGAATTAACCCCAATTAACCCATCCACCGCCCATGTCCACCCAAATTAACCTTGTTAACCTCTTATTACAGGAGCCGGATGCATGTGGTCCGATGGATGTCTGCGGTGGTCACAGGGCCTACTGGGATCCGAAGCCGCTGTCTGTTCCAGTCACTAACCCTCCACTTTTTTGTTTCAGCATATCTTTCAATCACTCTGGTCTAGTGCTATTTTTATCACTAATCACTGTCTTTCTTGTTCTTTTTCCTGCCCCTCCACCCATCGATTCTGCCACATCCCTTCCCTTCCCCCAAAACAGAGGGCAAGCTACAGATTGGAGGCCATCGCCCAGGACAAGGGCTTCCCTCCTCTGACCCGAACAGCCGAGGTCCAGATCGACATTGTCGACCGTGCCAACAACCCTCCCGTCTGGGACCAGCCGGTCTACGGCCCGATCTACGTCAAAGAGAACATGTCGGTGGGCCAGCGCGTCATATCGGTCAAGGCCAGGTCGGTTGGGGGTACGGGTTGTGGTGATCTAGCAGCTGTTCTAGATGTTTAGGAGCTCGGCACGGATGTGGTTGCAACCGCGTTGGCTGCGGCTGGCTCTCAATCGTAGATGGTTTTCTGGATTTTGGTTTTGCAAACGCATCATGCCATGCTGCACCCTTTTCCCTATCCCTAAAATCCCCTCCACCACCCCGTGTTTGTATCGTTTCAGGAATTGTCCGTGGTGACGGTCGACGGATCTCCCACTTCTCTGACCTTCACTCCCCGAAACCGAAAGCACCCATACACCTCTGGGTTTAGGGTCTGGACCAGAACTCCCAAACTGATGAAGGGTTGAATTTTGGGGTCTTTGAATTTGCTGTGTTTCTCAACGCATTTACTGATCAGCTGATCGCTCACTTCTGAACCGCACTGGCCATATGCACTTCACATTTTGAACATGCACTCTGTCAAATCATGCGTCTTGCTTTATCAAAATCATACGCTTTATCAAAATCATATTTTAGTTTTTCAAATCAGCTTCTGCTTGTCAAACTTTCACTTCACCAAATCATGCATCGCACTTATTCCAATCACGCTTCTCAAATCCACGCTTCTGAGTTTATCCAATCACGCTTCTTCGCCAATCATGTTTTTCAATATCGGGCTGCACATTTCCGACTTTGTCAAATCACATTTCTGAGCTTTCAAATCATGCTTCTCAGTTCCTTCGCAGCTTTTCAAATCATGCTTCTCAAGACCATATGCTTCTTAGTTTGCCAAATCATGCTTTTTAATCGAATAATGTTTTTCCGGCAGCAAGGTCAACTTTATCAAATCATGCTTTGCAGTTTTGTCAAATGCACAAATTTTGTCGGTATTTTCACATAATTATCTCAAGCATGTCACCCATGCACATCGGCAGAGGTTATTTTACCGATTTCACACATGCCTGGAATTCAACACACTGGACACAGTTTTACACATCTGACGCATTTGATGGGTTTTACCGTGCCCATTACACCTCAACTGCTTTGCACTCCACCGCAGGGAGTTCAAGTCGGGATTAAATCGCGCCGAGGAGTAAATTTGACCGCCTGCCTCACATTTTTCTCAAGCGGTGGGGCAGGGGACCGCATATACGCCTCGGCGCAAACTAAACCTCAACTTGAACTCCCCACGGTATAGTAGGCGACGCCGCCCCATACATGCAGGCTTTGGTCCCATTTCCCTTTGGTAAACAGACAGCCAAATTGCATCCCGTACCAGCTTCACATGGGGTCAATTTACTTTGCCCCGACCACAGCGTCCAATCCAATCAGGTGGGCTGCTCAACGATCCCTTTCTACTTATCTAACATCATCCATCAGTGACCCATTTCCGCAGTGACCCCTTTCCTCGCCTTTGTGATTATGATCTTGCTTTTCCAGATAACCCTCTGCTTTCCCTCACCATGCCTGATCACCATTGCGGCCTTCCCCTTCCCGATACCCCCCACCAACTTTCCATCGCCATGTATGGCACATTTGTTGGGTGGGCCTGAATGTTTGCGAAGTTTGTTTTGGCGGTTGCAGTTCGGAATACCTGCCGACATCTGAAAAAAGCTGAACTGGACAAGTTGTCACACACGCAAAAGTGGCCAAAACAGGATTGGAAGATGAGGACGATGTTGGTAGGGTAGGATTGGCAAGGATAGATGTGTTAGGAGAGGTTAGATTGGGTTAGATAAGGTTAGATTGATCAGGTTAGATTCAGATCAGGTTAGATTGATAAGATCAGGTTAGATGAGAGGTTAGCTTGGGTTAGGTCAGGTTTGGTTTGGTTTAGTTAGCTTTAGGTATATCAGAGAGCAATGGTGATAACTCGTTCAGTTCAATGTCGGCAGGTATTCCGAGCTGTTACCGTTTCGGCTGCCCTGCTGTGCGCACGTCCTGGCTTTTTTGGCTGTCTTTTTGCTTGGCTGTTTGGTGTTGATGACCTGGAGACAAAGTACGAGGTGTCGTATAAGGTGTCCTGCAAAATTGTAGTTTATTTTGCTTAAAATTTGTACATTTTCCGCGAAGGGTGGAATTTTCGCCTCTGAAATCCTTCAACGGAGCTCCTTGCATGCTAGCCACTCCAAGAGAGAGATGCCCCGGCACCAAAATCAAATTGAACTGCCCCTTGTTTTCTTGTCCAGTTCAGTATGACACCTCCAGCTGCCAATTTCTGCTTCATTATTGGCCACTGCCCCATACCACGCCCCCACAATTCTTCTCACTTTGCCTATTGTTTAGCGTTGCCTCTCCGAATGTTGTTCCAATCCTGAATTGTCCTGTGATTGTTTCTTCGTCGTTGGATTCGTCAGATCCGCCTGTGACGTCATGTGATTCGTCGATTGCTGTGATGTCATTGGTTCCTCGAGACTCCTGCTCCGCCTTCCACCCGTTTCGACACGCCCATCTGTTTTCTACTGCCCAGTGCCGTCATTTCTTTTTTTGCATTTTCTCTTGCGAACCTTTCTCCAAAGTTTCTCTTGTCCCTCTTTCCAAGCTTTTAGCATTTGAAACCTGTTTAGGTCATTCGTAGTTTAATGGCTTTTTGTTGCTTTTCCCTAAAAAAACTTTTCGAGCTATGGATTACTTTAATTTGAAATTGACTGTACTTTTGGAGTAGTTGTTGAACTCATTGAAGCGTTTGCATAGATTTTTGAGCTTGGCGTTAGAGAATTGTTGAACATCTTTCCATCGCTGCTATTTGAACTCTGTGTAATTGCCCTTTGCTTCAACTTTCAGGAAAACACCCAGGAGGTATACCGCCCCCCATACCTTCGTTTTTTTCTTACCCGTGACCCCAGGGACACCACTTTTGAACCGAGAGTTGGGTCAGGAAACTTTAACCCAGTTTAGGATGGGTCAGGTTAGGTCATAGGTTAGCGTCTAACCTTACATGCAAACCAAACGCAACCTAACTTAACCGTACCTTCCCCAACTCTCGCTTCAACATTGGTTTCCCTGTGCTCACGGGTTGAGTGGTGAAAAACAAGCAATGAAAAGCGCCAAATTAAAGATATTGACCATCCAGTACTTTCCACCCATTACCAAGTGTATAAGTTGTCCCCTTGTGATGCATTTACGGGTTCTCGACATCCCTCCTTTATTCGAAGACAGGGGACAATCCGTGACTGTAGGGTTCTGGATTATCCCCCACCGAACATTTAGTTATCCGAAATTTATTTATTCCACATTTCCCCGGAGAGATTGCACATACTTGGTTGCGCCCGTTTCCATGAGCACAAATGACCCCCCCACCGTTTACCTCAACCCAAGGTTGGTGTAAACCAAATCGCAGAACGCACGCAGGTGGATGGGTTGAAGCGCTGTGCAAACATGCGCACTGACAGGGATTGAGAATACCTCATTCCACTTGAAGATATGTGCTAAGAATGCTCCCAAGTGTGCTCAGAGTGAATTCAGAATTCTTTCAACAATGAAAACTCGGTCGAAAACTTCATTCTCGGCATAGAAATTAAAGTTTTTCTATGCATTTAAATGGAAGAGTGTGAAGCATTTTCACATGGTTGCTACCAACCTGGAAAACCTGGAATACTCAGGGAATTTTTTTCGGACCCTGGAAAACCTGGAAAACTCAGGGATTTTTGGAAAAAACCCTGGAAAACGGAAAATTTCCAGAAAAACCAGCCAAAAAATGGAAAACAGAATTTTATAACATTTTTATTAGTTTACATTTTTTTTTAAATTTCCAACGATGACACCTGAAGAACATTCTTGTCTTGCAATTTTTGTCTACACCCCCCCATTTTTGTCTTGTCCTCGGATAAAACCCTGGAAAAAAGCCCTGGAAAAAACTGAGAATCCTTCTGGAAAACCTGGAAAACTCAGGGAATTCCGATTTTTCAAAACAGCAGCAACCATGTTTCAGTTTATATCTTCAAATGGAACAAGGAGTAGGTTTGAGTTTTTTCGTGTATGCGAAATGGGGTAAATAAATTCCAGGGGCTTATCACTTTGTGTGCAAAGCGTTGCAATCCACAAAAAGGTCCTTTTTTGCGGCGAAATGTTATTGTGAAAGTGTTTTTGTGTTCAATGTGTGTGGCTTCCGTAGACGTTTTTTGTTCGTTTGTTTTTGTTCCGTTCACATTGATTAACTGCGGCATCTTTGTTGAAGGCTAATTCTGCTTTTGGCGTAATTAAAGCTCAAAAGTGGGAGTTAGAGACAGAGTTACTGGGAGACCTATTTGAGCAGTTTCTTCAAACAGACTGTGGAAACGAAGACCCAAAATTGAAATTTCGCACCTTTTCGTCCATTTATTTTATGCAGTCTCGAAAATTTTGTTTTTGTGGATTCCATCAGTGACTTGTTCTCCTTTTGCTCTAATGAAGTGATTATGCGACGTCCTCAAGTCCCAAAAACTGATACAGGGTGATTCAAAAGTAACTTAAAACGCCAGCAGACGACTTTTTGACCATTTGTGCCAGCTGTCGTAGGAGTTCGGGTTCAAAATGTCAGTCCTCCGCATTGAGGCGCAGTGCAGCGACTTGCATTGTGACTGCAGAGCGGGGATGCAATCAATGCCATCGATGACTCGAGTTTCTATGCCTGTATAGTGGCGGCGGAAAAGTGGACCCACACATGTGTTTTTCCAGTGCCTCCTACAACACAAGGCCCTTGCACGAGAAGTAAAAATGGCATGACGTCATAAATAGTGGATGGTGGAAAACAGGAAAAGACAATGCGAGTGAGCGGCGTCCGCGATGTGCTGCCCACGGAAACTTGACATTTCTCTTGAACCGATGAACCGATTTTGATGAGACTTGATGTGCTGGAAAGCTGAAAATCAGACCATTTCAATGGTGTATAACAATCCCTAACTTTTCATGCTATAAAGCTCCAACAGAATTTGAGGGATAAACGTGTTCAAGTTAAAAAGTGATCCAATTCCGGCTTCCTGCCACATATTTTCAATGATTGTGCGATTTTTTTCCGTTGCAACATGGTTTCCACCAGCGAGAAAGTTGTAGAGGAAGCTTTCAGCTTTCCAAAATACCAAAATCATTGAATTTGAACAACATTTGACAGTAATTTTATGACCAGAGAAAATACATGGCAGCATTGTTTTGTTTTTGAGCGGGGAAGATGCCGCGCCTCCCTGGGAGGCGCGGCATCTTCCCCGCTCAAAAACAAAACAATGCTGCCATGTATTTTCTCTGGTCATAAAATTACTGTCAAATGTTGTTCAAATTCAATGATTTTGGTATTTTTGGAAAGCTGAAAGCTTCCTCTACAACTTTCTCGCTGGTGGAAACCATGTTGCAACGGAAAAAATCGCACAATCATTGAAAATATGTGGCAGGAAGCCGGAATTGGATCACTTTTTAACTTGAACACGTTTATCCCTCAAATTCTGTTGGAGCTTTATAGCATGAAAAGTTAGGGATTGTTATACACCATTGAAATGGTCTGATTTTCAGCTTTCCAGCACATCAACGGCCGATTCGCGAAACGACGCTTCGTGGCAAGCCGCGGCTTCAGAACCGAAGCGCCGGCCGAAGCTTCGGCTTCGTTTGTGTTTCCGTTCGCAAAACGGCACTTCGACGAAGTGGCGGCTTGCTTCGGCTCATTTTTTCGCTGAAATCGAAGCCTGGTCGGCAGCAGGCTCAAGCCGCGGCTTCGAAGCCAGAAGTTGTGTTTGTGACCATTGCTGTGTCTCTTGAAGGATCAGTGCAAATGGTAGAGTTGAAGGTTTTCGCCCTTCTGGCCAACGTGGAGGAGCAGCCAATTGCTCGTCCTCTATGGGTGAACGACGCAACCCTTACTTGGTGTGGAAGAGAAAGAGGGAAAACGTGCTCGATTACTCTGCAGAGTTGGAGGTGTGTTGAATAAGTTCCTGCCTTTGCACATACGAGGGGTGATCAATAATTAATGAGACTACCATATTTCGAGCTGATTAATTTCAAATCTCTTCTCACGCATTCCTACAGTGGTCTTTCGAAATATCACCTGAAAGATTTGGGTTTGATAACTAATTTGGTTTTGCCAAAATCGTCAAGTTAATGATGGAATGTCGACTGATTTTTGCTTCGTTGGTAAAATTGAAGTTGCTGGCATGAAAAACAACAAAGTGGATGAATTCTTCATGAAAAGGCAATCACGTGGCATGCCTGCGAGCATTTCGGAAATGAGGGATCTTCCGTTGACAGAAATGAAGTATGTCAATTGCTCCGTAACCCATGCACGACTTGCGGGTACCCCAAATTTCAAATTCTGGCCAAAAGAAAAGTCCTTTGGATCTGAATTGTGTGCTTTTCGCAAATGTCAGTGGCCGCACTTTTTTTGTACACATTCTCGTTTTTTGCAGAGATTTCGGTTCACTTTTTCCATTAGCCGCGCACAGAGCATGCAATAATGGTCAGGGGTTTTTGGCCCCAAAAACATTTAAAGGCCACCGGCTTCTCCGATTTTTCTTTGAATTTTTTTGCACTTGTTAGATATCTCAAAGACGTGTATACAAAATTGTTAATTTTCACAAACTTGAAAGCAATCAAGCCCAATTTTTCCAGACATTCTTTCAAAAGACCATTCCTCAAATACATGAGCAGAGATTTGAAATTGGTCCGCTCTAAATATGCGAGTCTCAGTAATTATTGATCATCCTACGTAGGTACACTCTTGATGTTCAGGGGTTTTTGTCCCGCATAGACATTAACGTAAGATCAATTTGCCCGGGCTTTGCGCCGTGCATGGGTCTAGACTAGAAGATCTTTGTGTTATGGTGAACATCCTCTTCAACCTATTCATCCTCAACCTATTCAATTGCTCCATTTGTACATTTTTAGTGACCACTTGTATGACTTTTTCAAATTGCAAGAAACGTAACAACTTGCATCGGATTGAC
>JASGXE010008078.1:0-17452 GCA_030068105.1 Sinentomon sp. SZTP_YWyxl
GGGTCGGGATCCTATGGTCCAAAAACTTTTAGATCGAATGTTGCTTATCTCGCTAAATCTTCACCAAACCAAAGTACGTACGTAAAACTGATCTCACCTTTACAAACCAAACCTTATTTAGGCGAGCTTGCGAGCCCTTTACTGGTAGCTTCTGCATTCATTGTGTACACGATTGCAGCCGAACGCAACGTCCAATCTTAACCAAATTTGGCAGGAAGTAGTGTCCGGCTAATATCTTGGATGAGTTCGAAGATGGGCATTTTCGTTCAACCCCTTCGACTGTAAATGGGGTGCGAACCCCCCGAAAGAAAAACGTTATTTGCAGCGGCACGCAACGCCCAAGTTTGACCAAATTTGGCAGGAAGTAGTGTGCAGCGAATGTCTTGGACGAGTTCGAAGATGGAAATTTCCGTTCAACCCCTTAGACTGTAAATGGGGTGCAAACCCCCCGAAAGAAAAACGTTATTTGCAGCGGCACACAACGTCCAATTTTAATCATATTTGGCAGGAAATAGTGTCCGGCGAATGTCATGGACGAGTTCGAAGATGGGCATTTTCGTTAAACCCCTTCGATTGTAAATGGGGTGCAAGCCCCCCGAAAGAAAAACGTTATTTGCAGCGGCACGCAACGTCCAATGTTAACCAAATTTGGCAGAAAATAGTGTCCAGCGAATGTCTCGGATGAGTTCGAAGATGGGCATTTCCGTTCAACCCCTTAGACTGTAAATGGGGTGCGAACCCGCTGAAAGAAAAACGTTATTTGCAACAGTTCGCAACGTCCAATTTTAACCAAATTTGACAGAAAGTAGTGCGCAGCGAATGTCTGGGACGAGTTCGAAGATGGGCATTTTTGTTCAACCCCTTCGACTGTAATGTGGTGCCAACCCCCGAACGAAAAACGTTATTAGCAGCGGCACGCAACGTCCAATTTTAACCAAATTTTACAGGAAGTAGTGTTCAGAAAATATCTTATGGCTGAATTCGAAGATTGGAATTTTCGTTCAACCCCTTCGACTATAAATGAGGTGCGAACCCCCGAAACAAAAAAGTGATTTGCACCGGAACGCAGCGGCTAATTTTAACCAAACTTGGCACACAGAAAAAATCCGGTAAATGTCTATAGGCTGGGTACGAAGATGGGAATTTTTTGTTCAAGCCCTTCGAGTGTTAATGGGGTGCGAACCCCCCGAAACATAAACGTTGGCCAAAATTGACTAAAAAACAAAATTGGCATAAGGAAGTATCCGACAAATATCTTGGCTGAGTACAAAGATGGAAATTTTCGCTCGACCATTTTGAGTGGATGTAAATGGGGGGGGGGGGCGAACCCCCAGAAACAAAAAAGTGAATTGCAGCGGAACGCAATTTAAACCAAAATTGGCATGAGGTTGTGTCGGGCAAATATCTTGGCTGAGTGCGCAGATGAGAATTTTCGCTCAACCCCTTTTAGTGAATAAGGGGTGCGAACCCCCCGAAACAAAAAAGTGATGTCCAATTTTACCAAAATTTGGCACAAGGTATCCGGCAGATGTCTTGGCTGAGTCCGAAGATGGAAATTTTCGCTCGACCACTTTGAGTGTGAATGGGGTGCGAACCTCCCTCAACAAAAAAAGTAAATTGCAGCGGAACGCAATTTTAACCAAAATTGGTATAAGGAAGTATCCGGCGAATGTCTTGGGTGAGTGCGAAAGTGGGCATTTTCGTTCAAACTCTTTTGAGTGCAAATTGGGTGCGAACTCACCGAAACAAAAAAGTGATTTGCAGCGTCCGCAATTTTACCAAAATTTGGCACAAGGTATCCGGCAAATGTCCTGGATGACTACGAAAATGGGAATTTTCGCCAACCCCTTCGAGTGTAAATGGGGTGCAAACCCCGAAAAACAAAAAAACCGTTTTCCAGCTTAATGCAGCATCAAATTTTCACCAATTTAGCTTGGATTTCTCAAGAAACCACCTGCTGGTGCTTTTCAGCTGATCTCTTGAGAAATCCAAGCTTGTCGAAGGGGTTGTTGTTCATTAAAAGTATGCTCTACCAATATGCTCTAAAATTTTTTTAGATCGAAAATCAAAAAGACTAGAGCATATTGGTTCGGGATTCAATGGTCATGGTCAATTTCTTATAGGAATAGATACTTTTTTACATTGAGCGCCGCTGATCTTTGGTGGCCCGAACTACATCATTTATGAGGTAATATGCCGATGCGAAAGCAAGGCAAGAAACTGTGAATATTAGTCCTTTGCTCGCTGCCTTTTGTTTTTATGAAAGGGCCGATAACTTTGTCCAAAAACAATGAAAGATGTTTTTAAATATGAAGATTTGGTTTGGCAACACGAATTTCAGCACAGTGGCAGTCCAGTCTCTCAAGTTTACCTGCAGAGTATTCCATTTAAAGGAGGCCCCGAGTGTCTAGTTGGTTTTTCCCACCTTTTCAGTCTGCGCTGTAAAATTCTTTCAGATTTCGATGTTGCTTGACATGATATTCACTGCTGCATGTGGTTTGTTAAATTATTCAGAATCTGGGCTTGGCGGGGACTGCTGGGCCAGACGTCGGACTGATTTATGCCGCTGTACTGGGTGCTGTTGCGGATGTCCACTTCCACCAACCCGTGTTTTGGCTCCCTTTTGCGCCTTTGTTTCTGACCTGTCACCACCCGTTTGGCGCCATTAGCATTTGCATGGACTCTTTGCCCGTGCAGGAATGCCAAAACTTGTTTAAAGGATTCCCTCTTTCTTTCGTCGAACTCAGTTTCGCGAAGTTCTCCACCACAAAAATGCGTTGATCAACAGTGAACACAATGTCATACCAACAACCAAATCTTCAATTAAGCTAGCCGGGGCAAGCCTGGAACAGAAAAGGGCAAAAATTGAAAATATACATCATTGGGGCCTCTTTTGAGTGGAACACCCTGTATATGGACAAGCGCTGTAGTGTTAACAGAAGGAAATCTGTGATTACTTTAATAATGTTTACCACAGTTACCCTGGATTGGGATTAAAGGTTCCGCAACCGCACATCACACATCCGTGTCTTTTGAGGTTTTTTGTGTGTGTGTCACATCATGGGCTTTCCTTTTTATAACTCTTCTCGAGAATTTTTCGTGGTAGGAATTGACAGGCACGATAATTGTTTTTTTATATGTCCAAGATTTGCAATTAAAGACATTGAAGTTTTCAAGAGTATGAAATTGAAAATCATTTAACTGGATCACCTGGTTTGGAAATCAATACTCTTTATGATATTGCAGCTGACTTTCATAAAAAAAAGAGATATGCAGGTACGCAAGGAGAAGAACAACGGCTGTGGGTCGTGTTTTGCACGAATTTAACGAAAATAAAAGGGGAAAATGATAACAGAAATAATAGCAATGAAAGCAATGACCATGGACACCTGCTTGTTTTCGTTTGGGAATCGAGACGTTGAAAGAAAAATTTGGCATGCGACGACATTGAATGCGGAATATATCATCAGGAGGTGTCTCAGCGTTCTTGAAAAACGAAACTCGAAGATTGAGACAACATATTAGACGAACATTTAATTTTTGGAGTCTGGCGGGATATGCCCCCCATCGAAAAGTTTGTTTTGCTCTGGGCTTCGGTGGAAGCAGTGGCACAGTACGGTTATTGAAGCTATCTAAATAAGAAGCAAGTTGCGCGCTTTTCGTTTGATGTTCAACTATGCACCCAACCTCGAAGTTCGCGTTCAGTCGAAATGTTTTGCCTTTTCATGCGCTGTGTAATAGGAATTCCAAAAAAGACGGAAACAATTTTCTTTATTCTGTTTGATGAAGCATGATTTTCGGTGCAATTTCCTGAATGGGTGAAATGAATGGGTGATTGGGGGGTGATTCCGCTGAATGGCTGAATGGGTGATTCCGCGTTCCTCCAGGCGCTTTCATGAGTCAATCCAGGTATTTCATACTCATTTGGGGGAATATTTGTTTATTTTTGGAGACATTAAGCAAGTTTTTCCGTTTTTGGAAACAGCACTGAAACTGGAATCCATCGCCTACCGATGCCATAAAGGCCAATAAATGAAAGCGCAAGGCATTCTCTTTCATTTTCAAAAAGGCAATCTGGATCGCCTGAAAATTGTGTCGCCTATCTAACGGAGAAACAAGCGAACAAGATTGGGAGTGCACCAACATTGATCTTCCTTCATCTTTCTTGGAAAGTTGGAAAATTTTTTATTGAAAAGTTAACGAGTTCAACATTTTGTCATTGAAAATTTTGAACGAACCTGTTTCGCTGATGGCAATCATTGATCAGGCTCAAGGCTAAGAACGGGTTATTCACACATCAGTTTGTGCACGGATTATGTCACGATGGTCCGAGAAAGGTATAAAAACCGGGGTTTTAGGAACGGTTAAACTCCACACGCTTAAAACAACAAGCTCGCCACCTACGCGCGAAATTCTCTTTCACGCGTTCCTAGTCTTAATCCAAACTAACCTAACCTAACCAAACCAAACCTAATCTAACCTAACCTAATTAAATACCATTCGAACCTGAAAATTTCTGACCGGCTACCTTCCCCGTAGCACCAACTCAGTTTGTTTGAATGCTTTCTGCCTGATGTTAAGCTGTTCTGTTAATATTTGTTTTTTCTTTTGCTAAACCTTGACTACAATGCTGTTTTTCGTTCTTGTCACCAATAATTATTGTGACGGTATCGTTTTTAAATAAACAAATAAAAAATAAATAATAATATCCTTCGAGCTAAAATGTCCAACGTCATCAATGTTCATGAATGCAATTATGTCGAGGCGGCTTAACGGCTGACGGGCGGCGGCCAGATGTCCGCGGCGGCCAGATGTCCACGGTGGCCAACTGTCCGGTTCCCTTATTTTCATAGATTATAAAAACATCCAGGCTATCACACAACCGTCCCCAACAGTTTTGGAGACGCCTTCCATCATTTCTGCACATTGCAAACAATTAACAACTGTTCCCGCATGCAGGCAGCTGGGGCTCAGCTAATCTGCCATTCTGGCCGCAGTTCATATCAGTTCAGTCAACATAGGTCAACATTGGTGAACATTCCGGTTCACAAAATGTTGAAGGCATGGTGTTGATGCCTCGGTGCGATCACATGGTTTGAATTTGTCAAAATAAAGTGAACCGGTCACAACAGGTACAGAGTGTCTTGGTTGAATTTTATTTCTTTGTTGAGTCTGGTATGACTCAGCTTTGTCGTGGGCCAAGCATTGTAAATCGGCCTACAGTCGGTTTATCTCTGCGAATTAACGTGTTACATGTACGCTTCTTGTCCAGCCATAAACAATCTCTCGAGGAAAGTGTCCGACGCAAAGTGCGGACCGCTGACCACAAAAGCATTGTTACGCGGAGAGTAGAGGGCCATGTTCACGATGACGAACACATGTGATCGAACACTGGCACATGCGTGTATTGTTTCAATTTTACAAAAGAAATTCCCCAGCAAATCGGTCCTTTCAAAAATTAGCAAAATGCTGAAAGCTGCCGATTTGAATGAGTACTTGCGAGCCGTTACGATGGTTGCTTTCAACTATGATGCCGGCGAGAAAAGTAACCATAATGTACGAGGGTCGTTCAAAAATTTATTACACGTATTTTTTATGATATCATAAATCACAAGAATGAAGTATGACATCATAAAAACAAACACGATAAAAAGAACCAGAACAAACAAACAGGGAATATTGGAGAGGTCTAAACAGGCAAAAAGGGAAATGAGATGAGGCCGGACTGCACCAGCCATTTTTGTTGAAACGCCAAAATCACACAATCACTGACAACTTGGCAAATGATTGGAGGTTGGGAGAAGAAGGTCAGAGTTTATTCCATTTCTTATCTAAAATCATGACAAACGTTCTTTGGAATGTGTGAGTAATGTCATTAGTGTTTTTCTTAACCGTGTCCAAGCACAATCGGCGAAGATAGCAGATCTTCGCTCTCTGATCGATATAGAAGATCTGGTCTTGATGGGTCTTGTAGCCAGCATATGGTCTTGTAGTCAGCAGTCAGCAATAGTCAGTAGCAGTAGTCAGTAGCAGTAGTCAGTCAGCAGTAGTCAGCAGATTGTAGTCAGCAGATGCTAGTTAGCAGATAAGTCCTGGGAAACGAGATTCCACCGCTGTGATTCGCTATCAACAGATTTACACTGAAAAGGAAATTTAAGGAACTCGAACAGGTTCAGCAAGAGACCGCAGGCAAAGCTGACGCTGCACTCTCCTTGGTGTGTCATATCTCTGCGCAGGTCAAAGCCGGAGCTTATCAAAAGTCCTCGAACATGGTGATAATTTTAAAGGATTGTTTTAGAGGAGCCAGGAAATTAATTTCAACAGGGATTGGTGGAACTTCACGCTTTACATGAGTGTCACGTTGTTTTGCGGCGCATGCTGCCATATTGACTCCAAATGGCGCCTGAATAAAAAAAATGATCTCCCATGTTCGAAGACATTTGAGTGTGAATGTATCTACCCGCATGTTTATCACCACTTCTCAATGAATGCCTCTCGTATAATCGCATCTGTATTTTAGTGTGGCGTCTCTATGTTAGTGGGTTTTGGCTCGGCGGTACCCGACCAGCCTATGACTTTTACCTTGTCGTTACCTTTCAAATCATTGACCAAAAATGCGCACACTGGCAAAAAGACGAAAGAAAGACTGTCATATTGCATTATACCTATGCATACGCCAATCGTTACGGCCCCCAACATCCAACATCTAACATCCAACCATCTATTCTCATCTTGACATAAACAATGCTAATGTTATCCAAAGTGCACAATTCGAAAATAGGAGGCTGTCTGTCAGCTGAGCGAGTACCCTCGAATAGATATTCGTATGCCGATTGTTGCGGTGACTGTGAGCGAGCGGATTTTAGATAGGAGGTGCATGGGTGCAGAGGGTCCCCTGTCCGTACCTACTGCACTCTCGTTTCGTGACCCGCGACCACCGTTCTCGGTTTTTTATCATTTTTATTTTTTTTATTTATTTTTTCGACGTCTGTTCACTAGTGCTTTTATTTTCATTTGATGGACCAGAGTCGGAGTAAGCCGTGGCTTCGTGTTCGACCTGTCGGCTGTTTCTTATACATATATTTCTGTCACGGCAAAGACAGATTTGGCTCTCGCGCAGACTGCAATTTTTGCTTTTTGCGAACGGCTATGTGGAACTTTATTCTTCGGGGCCTTAATGCCTTATGCAATTTGCCAGGTGTGTTTTGTTTGGTCAGTGAGAGCATTTTCCGCTTGATGGTATCAGAAGCTTAGAACATTTTCGTGTATGGATACCACGAACATGTGGACGTGTCTCGTATTTGTCGCGAAAGTTCCAGAAATATTTTGTTTGGTGGGTAGTTTCGATCATAAAAATGTTTTGCGCTGCAACGCTCGACAGAAGAACAATTTCGCATTTGGAACACTCGAGCATGATAACAGTTTCGTGCGATAAGATTGCACTCGAGACTTTACGGAATTCTTACTTTACTTGACGGAAGACTTTACGGAACTTCCGTTGAACATTTCAATACGCTTGTGAAATTCCAACAAAATAAATCGATTGCTTTATCGAAGAATAATAAATCGAACAAGTTGCAGAAGTGTAATCGGCGTTCACAAGAAGTTTCGATGGCTTTATTCGCAGTTTGGTATCTTATTTATGTTCGTCTATTTCACAGCTCTTGTTTCAAATCACATTTTGGCAGCAGGATTCATGACTGGAACGATCTTCTTCTGCTGAAAGGGTGGAAATTATATCTGGATGCCATGGAAGTCCGGATTTCATAAGGTAAATGTCAGATAGGTATCGCCTTGGAATTATTTAAACAATGCTATTCAATGATGGTGTTGTCATGAATTGTTAAAAAGGTTGTTTTCGTGCTTTCAGCTTGCTTTTGGATGTTATCCGCGGTAATTAAAGATGTCGAGGCTGAGGGGTTAATTATGAAGGTACTCGAAACCTGCATTTCTCAGGATTCAAAAGCGGAGAGATAGCGAACGAGAGACACAGGGAGAGGGAAGCGGAGGGAGGGGAGAGTGAGAGATAGAGAGAGAGAGAGAGAGAGAGAGAGAGAGAGAGAGAGAGAGAGAGAGAGAGAGAGAGAGAGAGAGAGAGAGAGAGAGAGGAGAGAGAGAGAGAGAGAGAGAGAGAGAGAGAGAGAGAGAGAGAGAGAGAGAGAGAGAGAGAGAGAGAGAGAGAGAGAGAGAGAGAGAGAGAGAGAGAGAGAGAGAGAGAGAGAGAGAGAGAGAGAGAGAGAGAGAGAGAGAGAGAGAGAGAGGAGGAAAAACGTGCCCTCAGGTTTGAAAGTGGACTTCCGGTTGATTAATTTCCAACGTGCCATGGTGAACATTTTTCTCTTACAGAATTCTTTTTAAATCACGCTAAGCTACCTTGGGTAGATGACGAAGCTAAAAGCACAGCGAAAGCACATTCTTGTTATCAGCCCAGTTAACTCCCACAAAGGCAATACGTAGGCCCAATATTGCTCCATGAACATAGTAAATCTTTAACATAATAAATGTAATATCTCCAAAGGGTTTATGCTATGTCATGCACACATGTTTTCGTTTTCGAAACCACAACAATTATTAATGTGACGACATAGGTTTGCGGCAGACAACCAAAACCATCCAATCATTTTACCACAAGGTCGTCACATGTCAAAACAGGGAATTACTTTAACACTTTTCACCACGCACAAGCGAAATCACTCAAAATCAGGTGAAACCGTTTTCAGCCTAAATGTACCAACAGATCTTACCAATAATTCAATCTAATGCTCTCCAGTCAAAACTGTCTTCTTTTTCATCATTCTTTTTCCAAGGGCAACATTTTGAATTCTGTGTTCGCCAGTGTACAGTCGCAGAAAAAATAATGACTCCCTTGATACTAGAAAAAACATTGAATTATGGGAGTCAGTATTGTTTCTGTTACTGCACATATTTGGTGTCATGGATTCGCCATGCTATGGCCTTGGCTGGGGGCATTCTCTCAGGGGGGTGTACAATGATGACTCCCATGATTCAAGGTTGGTACTTGCACATTCAGGGAGTCATTATTGTTTCTCTGACTGTACCTATTGGTATTGCATTGTTGCCATTTCATCTTCGTGGCAAGGATTAGTTTGATTTTTGATGTTCTGACTTCGCACGCATCTACTCCTCATTTCGTCTCCAAACCTTTGCTATTTATCAAACTGAGAATTGCCAGGTCAAAGCGATCGCAATACGTAGAGGTGGGTGTCCTTGTGAACCTTTCTTCAATGACTGCTTCGACGTTTTGGATTTGTTACTCGTAAAGTTGGTAAATGAAACGTCCCGCTTCGCCAGAAAATGGAAATACATTCGCTATGGAAATTGTGGTTACACTTCCATATATCTATCTACCGCCGAATTCGCCGCATCATGAACGCCTCAACCACAGCATCATTATTTATTCCGCGATTCAACGCCGCATCCGCCGCATCATTGCAGGGATACTCACCGTCGAAACGCGTTTTACGTTTAGTTGTTTTCATACATTTGCTGACGGTCCTCTACTTTGAATTCGTTTGGAATGTGAATCCAATACGGATTATCGGCCACGTCGCCACAGCCTATGTGACATACAGCAGGTGCTCGTATATTGAGCAAGCACAATCGGAACACATTCTGAGCATCCTGATCCTGTCAGTTGCGCCATTTGCGTCTGATCCCACGTAAACTGTGGTCAACTTGATTTTCCAATCACTTGTTGGGTTTAACCAACAACGGTCAAGTCACGTATAGATTAAATTCTATCGTAGTCCATAGTGTATTCTGCCGTTTGATAATGGGGACCATTTTAAAGTTCGCAGACACAAATGTCTATTGCTCATTCGTATGTGCCTAATTACCCGATCTGAACCACATCGAAATCAAGTCAGGACGAACCCAAGGAGACCCGGTTGTATGTTTTTCTTTTTTTCTTTTTGCTGTTCGGATGGGCAGGTTTGCGTGACTCTGCTGTCACATTAAACTCGACCACGCAATAAAGAATGATGGCGTTACATTTATTTTCATTTTCTTTTCGTTCATTATACGAGTTCGTGTGTACCGTTTTTAACGGTTGCGCAAAGCACTTTTAATATGCCCAGATTTGGGTTAAGTTCGCCGTTGAGTTTCTCTCATTTTTGGCACATTACGGCATGGCAAATTTATGCAATTACGGTTGATCTGAATGAATTAGGATTTATGCGATTATTACCGAGGATGCGCAAGAACTTATTGGAACCGAAGAGGACTAATTACGAAGTATCTCTAAAAAAGACCCGGCTTTTCTCAGTAGATGGTGTGATTAATGGAAAATGGCCATACACGTGGAAAATGTGCTGTCGTGAAGTTTATCCGCGGGAAAGCAACATCCATCTGCAACAATACAAACAGTACAGTCAAGTATGAAATAAACTCAATTCAAATTCCAGAGCACGAATCCTTTAAATATTTGGGGGTGATCCTCTCTGCTGACCTGAGTTGGACACTCCACAGAAACTCCGTTATTTCAAAAGCCAAAAAATCTCTGGGAGTAGCCATGATGAATCTCAAGAATGCAGCTGAAGATGTAAAACGAAAAGCTTATCAGACCAGAATTCTTCCCATGAATACGCGTGCACAGTCTGGGACCCAACATTGCAGTCGCATAATGAGGCAGTGGAGAAAGTGCAAAACTTGCGAATAGGTTCTTCATCAGTGATTTCTCTTGATACGTCAGTGTGACGGACATTGAGATTTAGCCTGTCTCCGTTGGCAGCGAGGAGAAAGTCGAGAAGGTTGAATTTCTTTAAAGATATGTTAAATAGAAAGTGTCAGATCGAGCTTCCAAATATTTTCAAACTCTTTGACGAACCAAGATGCAATAAACATGGTTGACTTCCCACTTATCAATTAATATTCGGTGTTCCGTAACTCCTTTTCCACCGTACACTCATTGTATGGAATCAACTACCGCAAAACTTTGATCAGAATGCGCATTTCTGCTGAAATTGTTTCAAAATTGATGAACAACCCTCCAAATGTATCATCAACCCGCGACATGAATCGCTTATTTCTGCTTGGTAGGAAAGAAAAAATGATAAGAAAAAAAAAATTGAGAGTCCTTGTAACATGTGCAGGTTAAAATCCAGAATCTAAACCTCGGGTCATGCA
This sequence comes from Sinentomon sp. SZTP_YWyxl, assembly GCA_030068105.1. Classification (NCBI taxonomy): domain Eukaryota; kingdom Metazoa; phylum Arthropoda; class Protura; order Sinentomata; family Sinentomidae; genus Sinentomon; species Sinentomon sp. SZTP_YWyxl. The sequence continues at coordinate 11,146 of JASGXE010008078.1, forward strand.
ATTTTTATCTTTGTAATGACGACCGCTTCAACGCTTAAAGTTGTTTCATTTTACGAGTTATTCTCCTGACTTTTGATATTTTGTTTCTTTTGGCATAATTTTGTAATAGTTATTGTCCTGCATGTTCTTCTTAGCTGTGTTGTTTGCTGCCATTTCGCAGCTCGATTAAATAAATAATCCCTACCATATATAATAAATAAATAAATGAATATGAATAACTCGTCATGCCGCAGCACTAATTACTGTGCACTGGTCATGAATTCGTCAACAATTATTTTGCGATTTGTATTCTTGGACATGAGAGAGAGAGTTGATTGAGCCATGCCACATCACTCCAGCATGACCCGATTGCACGGCGTCAGGTTTATGCATGTGCAGTGGCATGGGGTCAAATAATGATCAGCGCGGCATATTGTTCTCCTCATTCGGTTTTGAGCTCTTTTGGAAGCGTTGCGCTTTGATGCTCATTTCAGCTCCGAGAGAGATCCAACGATAAAGTGGGTGATGCCATTTTTGAAGTAAATATGATAGAATGAACGGGCTGCTGAATTTGGTCACAAAATTAAAATTGTGGAAAAGTGGCAGCGAAAAACGTTAGTTCAACAACCGGGTGGCGATTTGTTAGCGCAATGTCGTCCGACAGCAAACAAAATTGGCTGCAAATCCAATGGTCGTTTGGTTCCTTGCTAGTATTTCTCACACATCATATTTTGTATCATGTGTAAGCATTGCTAGTGACTAGGAAATTGGGCCAGCTATACGTGTATGTGAATGGCAAGCCGCCGTGCATGCAAGCACAGCCGAATGCATTCTCACACAATTTTCTTCTCAAAACAAATTATTTCGATTTAGCTATCAATTTTACAGCCTCGCAAACGCGCCTCGACCTTTAACTGAGACAATCGTTCAGCCAATTCTCGGACTGTATGTTTTTTTAGAAATCTTGGCCTCTTGTACGGGGCACAATCCATAGTATGACTTTATTCACGCACAGAAAAAGGAAAAGAGGAGCTTTTGAGGGCTTTTGAAAACATGCGGAGAAATAAATACATTGTTCTGCAGCTTCTTCTCCCGGAAGAGAATTTCTAAATTCCAAACAAATCGCCAGAATTTCGACCAATCAGGTGCGTCGCAAATAAAAACCATGATTTAATACATATGAAGCTAATCTTGCCAAACCTAACCTCACCTAACCTCGCCTTACCTCTGCCAGGTGTCAACTTGTGTGTGGTGTCAAACTACTGCCCCTGGTGTCAAAAAAGTCTTCAGTATTTTTCACAAGATTTTTTCGAAAAATGACTTTCACAGAATTCGAACCAAACCACGCCTGTGACCTCCGTATTCATAGCCGGACGCCTTGACCACTCGGACCGCTGCCGGAAAGCGCTTCAGGAGTCCGTATTCATTAAACTGTTTTTTCAATTGCGTCATTAAAACTGCGGTCGAAAGTGATTGGTCGAAATTCCAGCGATTTCTTTGGAATTAAGAAATTAATCTTCCGGAAGAGAGAGCGACAACTTGGGGCACAGTTGAGTTTGCAATGCTATAACACGTTTTAATCCCAGTTGTTCCACTCATGGGATTTATCAGAGCGTGGAACTTGCAAATTATTCTGACAATTTGCGGAATCATTTTACTATTCGAGAAATAAAAAAAATTGATGAGTTCAACTTTAACGATAACATTTATCTGGCCTACCTTTTGTTCGTTCAGCTTGAATTGAATTGAATAGAATTAGAATTCCCATTTTAGAAGTTGCCTCTAACTTCCAAACCGTGCAACTCCAAGATAGTCATAGTGGCACAAAAGTAGCATATGACAAGCAAACGACATACTGTTATTGAATCCAAAAGCCAATTTCCGAGAATGTTGCTGGGACACATAGTTTGAAATGAAATACAAACAGGATGGGTGTTACAGCATTTAGCCTGCGACCGAACAGTTGAGCTGGTCCAGGACCGACGCTGATCGTGTCTCCAAAGTTCCTGGGATTGACCACAAAGGATTGCATTCAGCGGGCTTTGTAAGAAGGTCGAGGGAAACTTAAAGACTTTCCGATGACTTTCCTACAGGGAGTGAATTCTACTCCTGTAATCAGCTCTATTCAAGAATAACTGTATGTGCCTGTGTCGATGTTGTGAATATTTGGAGTCCGGAGCTTTCAATCGCAGGGCGAATAGAAAGATGGCGCTGCTTAAAGGGAATGCCAGCTCCAAGAAAAGGGAGCCCCAACCCCAACAATTCCTGCAGTGATCAGGACAGGCTCAGGTCAGCCGAAACAATGTTCGCGCCCTCAACTGTTCTTCGTAATCTTTCCTACAAATACAGTGAATGCGATTTCATTCATTGGGCGACTTCTCTGTAGGGCACCGATCTGGTTCGCGAATCTTCTTCTTCGCAGTTTCGTGTTCGTTGCAAAGACGCACTTAAAAAAAAAGGCAGATTGTTCATGAACCAAGAGACTCAGCTGCAAAGTTGTTTGACCATGCCAATTAAATTTCCAAGCGTTGGCGAAGAGATCATGAGAGGCTGAGTGCATTCCCGGTTTTTTCACTTTCTCCGCAGCAATTAATTTTTGCGAGCAAGCGTCTATCATAAAAGGAGACAACGTGCAGAAAATGTTTGTTAGCTTGATATGTTAAGCATGGAATACACGCGATATCATGAGCGCCACGTCGAGTTTTTCCACGGGACACCATTTAACCAGCACTGCACACGACCTGCATCCAAAAGAGCTCTCAAGCTCGAACCCAAATCATGCGACTCCATACCAAGTTAACCGACCAGTCAAAAGCCATCCAGCGTGGATGAGGTCCGAACGTCGGCCGTCAAAGGTCGAAGTTCACCAGTACATTTTGTTCCGCCACTATTGCGGGAATGAATAACATGAGCAGAACAGGAGATGATAATTTCACCATGTGTGTAAAGCGACGAGGCCGTTTATTCAAAGCTTGACTGATGTAGGTTTGCGATTTTGTCATGAGTGGGTTCGTTTCATCCAGTTATCAAGACGTATTCTCGTCATGACCGCTATTGTGCCACAAGCACAAACGCGAAAAGTCAGTCTGACGAAGGGACCTAAAACACACCGTCGCATGATCTTATGAAAACATTTTCTTTACAAACTGTTGCACTTTTACAATGAAATCGTGCATGTTCTCCTGGACACATGCTGTGCACCATCATTGCAAACAATCAAAAAACGGTCGACACAAGAATTATTATTGTGTGGAGCTTGGGAGGAGTTGACAAAAAAGATAACTATCATCTTGCTGGGGAGGTATCATTTTCGTATCATAGATCTTGCTTACAATTATGAGGTTTCGATAAAGCATGGTGCCTAGGTTGAGATCCTGCAACAACATCATAACATTTTGACCAAGGACCTGCTTTGATTGTTATTTGAACGGTTTACGAAGGCATTCAATACTTAATGTCCCTGAGGTTGTTCTATAGTCATCCGTTTTCAATGAAATTCTGCACCAACCTTAAAGCTTCTCAATGTAATCGCCCTGCAGAGTTTGACACTTCTCCCATCTGTGCCTCAGTTTCCATATGCCTTCATTGACGAGCGAAGCGAGTCTACAACGGACAGCAAACCACAATTTGTGTGCAACGATAACTCAAAAAATTGACAACCGATCGTGCTCAATATTTGTGGAGGCAAAGATCTCCATGTGGTGCGTTGCTGTATGGTTTTTGGTCAAAATTGAGGAAAAAATGCCAAAATGGCACAACAAAAACAAAATTGCTCTTTCCCCTGCCCCACCTCAACAAAACCTGCAGGCGCAACAACGAACAGACACTGCAGGCTGCGAAAACTCCGAACCTCACTCACCGCGCCCCCGTGCCAGGGCCTGCGCCATGCACACTTTGCATCCCAGACAAAGGCCAAGAGGCGAGCACAGACGTGGCCTCCGGCACAGGAGGCAACAGAGCAGAGAAGCCAAGCTGAGAAGAAACAAACAGGACAACAGGTTGCGTTTTGTTTCAGTCAATGAATGCAGGAATCAATGATTAATCAGTCAAAAACACCACACAAAAAAGAAAGAAGCCCGCACACCAAACACCAGCAATGTGTGCATGCAGGAACCTGCTGTTGCGAGTGGATGCTGTGCAGTGTGGCGGAATGGGGAAAAGTTTTTCCTTTTGGGGAAATTTTGCACCTTTTGGGGAAGGTCTGGGGAAATCGATAGTTTGGGGAAATTTCGAATTTTGTCCACCAACAGCGCAAATGGATTTTGCAGAAATGCGAAACATGGGGATTTTTTTTTCGGCTATTTTTTTCTGCTTTCGCTTTCGTTCCATATTCTTGTGTCGTGACGCATTTTGACACCACTGAGCAGCCGAAGCTCGAATATTGATTTGTCACAAGAATCAAGAATGGATTGAGTTCGGTGAGGAAAGGACAGGATGGTACGCAAACGAGGCCCGCATCCCGCGAAGACAGCGAACTCCTCCACCCGCACCCCATGCACAAATTTCGCCACAAAGCTCACAATAGACGGCCGAGAGAAGAGGCTCAGAAGGAACATGACAACAGGTTGCATTATTTTATTAGCCAAACAAACAACCAGCGAAACATCAGCCATAACGCATCAGCACATTCCATCAGCACTCCGGGATTTTCGTGAGTCCAAAATGTGTGCTGCTGGATTGCGGCGTTTGAAGGGGGTGTGCGCTGCGAAAGACATGCGAGTGAATGGCGGACCGCTGTGCGATGCCCGCAGAAAGTTAAATTTCTCCTGAACCAAGCGACGGTTTTTGATGCAGTTTCGCATGGCGCAAAACTGAAAAATGAGCGCTTCCACACATGTACTCGTATAGGGTCTAATGATCCCAACCTTTTGTCGGGTAAAACTCTGAAACCATTTGAGGAACAAAGGTGCTCAAGTTTCGGAGAAATAAAATTCCGGGTCCCTGCCAAGAATCCCAACATCATTGGAATTGAACACCACTCAACAACAATTTTAAGACCAAAGATAACATTACATGGCAGCATTGTTTTGTTTTTAAGCGGTGAAAAGGCAGTGACCTCCCTCGGATTTCCACCAAACTCAGCACAACTTGCACAACAATTGCCACCCACAGATCGCTTGTGCAGCCGTCGATTGTGCAGGAGCAAATGCGACTGGGACACGACACGAGCGACTGGGACACGCAAGAAAAAAGCTGATCGCTCGTCTACAACAGGAAGCCTGTCTCCTGTTTCCTAGTTGAAGAATGCCTCCGGCTGGGTGGAAAACCATGCTTCGACGGTCGTTATCAGGCTGTCGTTGTCAGGAAAACGTTTTCCCCTCAGGTAGTTTTTGAGGATCGGAAACAGGAAGAAGTCAGATGGGGCTAAATCAGGGGAATATGGCGGATGCGGCAGAATTTCGTACCCACAATCTCTTGCCTTTTGAGTGGCGAATCTGCTGTTGCGGGCAGGTGCATTGTCTTGCAAGATTTGAACACCCTGTCGCAACATTCCCCGCCTCTTTTCTTTGATTTTCGCTCGCAATTTTGCCAAGAGGTCAGCATAATACTCACCATTGATTGTTCGGCCATGTTCCAGATAATCGGTCATGATGACACCTCTCTCATCCCAGAAAACTGACAGCATCACTTATCACTTTGTCAGCAGATGGCTGCCTCATGAACTTCACATGTTGAGGCATCTGGCCTCTTCCACTGCACGGACTCTTGTTTTGTCTCTGGATCATAGTGGTCGATCCAGTTTCATCCTGCGTCACAAGCCGGGAAAGGAAATCTTCTGGATTGTCATTCGACAAGGCGAGAAGTTCCCTGGAAACTTCAACTCGATGCTGCTTCCAGATGCTGCTTCCGGAAGGCTGTCAGCATTCTGGGGACCCATCTTGGGGCAACCTTGTTCATGTGCAATTGAGTGTGCAAGATGTCATGAACCGATGCAGAACTAATCTTTAGAATAACGGCAATCGCCTCAATAGTAATTCTCCGGTCCTGGAGCACCAATTTCTCAACCCGATCAACCATTTCTTGGCTCGTCGCTGTTTGTGGTGGCGCACCTCTTGGATCATCTTCGAGGTGCTCCCAACCGCCCAGTGCGCAAAATCGAGTTTAATAAACGTTTAGATTTTGTTTTGATGTTTATTAAACATTTATAAACGACAACTAAACTAAAACCGAACTGTTTAAAATTTGTTTATAATTAGTTATGTCGTTTTCGGAAAGCGTAAATCTATATTATATCTGGCTTAAATATTTTTTAAACACGAATTGGCAAACATTCATTAAATGTTTAGTTTGTAAACGTTTCCTAAACATTTTTAGTTTGTAAATATTT
>JASGXE010008079.1:0-17322 GCA_030068105.1 Sinentomon sp. SZTP_YWyxl
AAATTTCCAAGTCTGAAACCGTGTCATTCAGCCAAGTTTCGGTTAAAAAAATGACCCCCAAATTATGGTGTTGACAATAACATCGTAGCTCAGCCCGCTTCTCCAAAGCAACAACAGAACGACAGTTTACGATCCCCATGGAGATACCGGAATTCGAGCCAGCTCCGCTGTAAGAAGGTGGGGGTCGGTAAGAAGGCGGAGGGGGAGGAGGGGGAGGAGGAAGGGGAAGAGAGGGAGTCAGCAGGGAAAGAGGTGGAGGTGGAGGAGGAGGCGGAGGTTGAGGAAGTGGTTGAGGAAAAAGAGATGAAAGCGGTGGAGGCGGAGACGGAGGAGGAGGCGGAGGAGGTGGCGGAGGAGGAGGCGGAGGAGGAGGCGTAGGAGGAGGCGGAGGAGGAGGCGGAGGAGGCGGCGGAGGAGGAGGCGGAGGAGGAGGCGGAGGAGGAGGCGGAGGAGGAGGCGGAGGAGGAGGAGGCGGTAAATGGGGTGGAGGAGCAGGAGGCGGTGAAGTAAACAAGGCAGGAGGGGTGAGGGTAGGAGGAGAGTGAGAAGTATGAACCGAAAAATTAGGAAAGGTCATGATGGAAGCGACAGCAGAGGGAGAGCACGAAACTCGGCACCAGGACAAAATTTTAACAGCTGAAACTTGAAAAATGAAATCTCTTGATCCTGTGATAAAAACCAGAACGCAAAAAGCGTTAAAAAGACGAACTATGAATAAATAGATGAAGACATGATAAAAAGAACACGCCCAAAAAATAAAACAAATCGTTTGCATGGTGTTTACAATCAAACGAGTACCGCAGGGTAAAGGCGCAGAAAATTTCAGCTTGTTAAAAAGAAAAAACCTGAGTGGAACTAAGCTAAAAAATTGCCAATCAATGACTGAATTTTCGGTCAACTTCCACATTTTCGTTTAAACAGTTGATTACAGTAAAGAGCATTTGGGAAAGATGAAAAGAGCCAAGGTCATTGAGGTGCAAACCGTCACTTGACATCCATGACCTTGAGAAACCAAAGTTAAAATCGCAATATTGCAAGTTGGCTGAACGGCAAAAACGGTATAAAAATCCATTCAGGTTGCGTATGGCATAGTCTGGTACATCGGTCCGAACCACTGGTGCAGAAACAGCTATTCTAATTTAGGCGAGCTTGCAAGCCCTTTACAGGTAGCTTCTGCATTCATTGTGTACACGATTACAGCCGAACGCAACGTCAAATATTAACCAAATTTGGCAGGAAGTAGTGTCCGGCGAATGTCTTGGATGAGTTCGAAGATGGGCATTTTCGTTCAACCCCTTCGACTGTAAATGGGGTGCGAACCCCCCGAAAGAAAAACGTTAATTGCTGCGGAACGCAACGGCCAAGTTTGACCAAATTTGGCAGGCAGTAGTGTGCAGCGAGTGTCTTGGACGAGGCCGAAGATGGGCATTTTCGTCCAAGCCCTTCGACTGTAAATGGGGTGCGAACCCCCCGAACGAAAAACGTTATTTTCAGCGGCACGCAATGACCATTAACCAAATTTATCAGGAAGTAGCGTTCGGCGAATGTGTTGGATGAGTTCGAAGAAGGGCATTTTCGTTCAACCCCTTCGACTGAAAATGGGGTGCGAACCCCCCGAAAGAAAAACGTTATTTGCTGCGAACGCAACGTCCAAGTTTCACCAAATTTGGCAGGAAGTAGGGTGCAGCGAATGTCTTGGATGAGTTCGATGATGGGCATTTTCGTTCAACCCATTCAACTGTAAATAGGGTGCAAGCCCACCGAAATAAAAACGTTATTTGCAGCGGCACGCAACGTCCAATTTTAACCAAAATTGGCAGGAAATAGTGTTCGGCGAATGTTTCGGATGAGTTAGACGGTGGGCACTTGCGTTCAACCCCTTAGACTCTAAATGGGGTGCGAACCCCCGAAAGAAAAACGTTATTTGCAGCAGGACGCAACGTCCAATTTTACACGTAGCCAAATTTAGCAGGACGTAGTGTGCAGCGAATGTCTTGGATGATTTCTAAGATGAGCATTTTCGTTCAACCCCTTCGACTGTGAATGGGGTGCGAACCCCCCGAACGAAAAACGTTATTTGCAGCGGCACGCAACGACCAATTTTAACCAAATTTGACAGGAAGTAGTCTCCGGAAAATATCTAATGGCTGAATTCGGAGATTGGAATTTTCGTTCAACCCCTTCGACTATAAATGGGGTGCGAACCTCCCGAAGCAAAAAAGTGATTTGCACCGGAACGCAGCGTCTAATTTTGCCAAACTTGCCAGACAGCAAAATCCGGTAAATTTCTAGTCTAGGTACGAAGATGGGAATTTTCGCCAACCCCTTCGAGTGAAAATGGGGTGCGAACCCTGAAAAACAAAAAACCGATTTCCAGCTTAATGTAGCATCCAATTTTAACCAAATTAGCTTGTCGAAGGGGTTGTTCTTTTTTAGATCGAAAATCAAAACGACTAGAGCATATTGCTTCGGGGTTCAATGGTCATGGTCAATTTCTTTTGGAATAGGCAGATACATTTTTACATTGAGCGCCGCTGATCTTTGGTGGCCCGAACTACATCATTTATGACTTATGAGGTTATATGCCGATGCGAAAGCAAGCAAGAAACTGGGAATGTTAGTCCTTTGCTCGCTGCCTTTTGTTTTTGTGAAAGGGCCGATAACTTTGTCCAAAAACAATGAAAGATGTTTTCAAATACAAAGGCATTTGGTTTGGCTCTACGAATTTCAGCACAGGGGCAGTCCAGTCCCTCAAGTTTACCTACAGAGTGTTCCACTTAAAGGAGGCCCCGAGAGTTTTAGTTGGTTTTTCCCACCTTTTCAGGTTGCGCTATAAAATTCTTTCAGATTTCGATGTTGCTTGACATGATATTCTCTGATGCATGTGGTTTGTTAAATTGACATGGTGTTTATATCTGGGCTTGGCGGGGACTGCTGGGCCAGACGTCGGATTGATTTATGACGCTGTTGAGGGAGCTGTTGCGGATGTCCACGTCCACCAACCCGTGTTCTAGCTCCCTTTTGAGCCTTTGTTTCTGACCTGTCACCGCCCGTTTGTCACCATCAGCATTTGCAAGGACTCTTTTCCCGTGCAGGAATGCCAAACGTTGTTTAAAGACTTCCCTCTTTCTTATACGTCGAACTCAGTTTCACGACGTTCTCCACCACAAAATGCGTTGATCAACAGTGAACACAATGTCAAGCACCAATAACCAAATTTTCAATTCCGGGCCAAGCCTGGACCAGAAAAATGGCGAAAATTGAAAATATACATCATTGGAGCCTTTTTTAAGTGATACACCTTGTATATGGACAATCGCTGTAGTGTTAACAGAAGGAAATGTGTGATTACTTTTGATTATGTTTACCACAGTTACCCTGGATTGGGATTAAAGGTTCCGCAACCAACATTAAACATTAGTGTCTTTTGAGGTTTTTTTTGGTATGTGTGTCACATCACGGGATTTCCTTTTTATCACTCTTCTCGAGAATTTTTCGTGGCAGTAATTGACAGGCACGATAATTGTTTACATGTCCAAGATTTGCAATTAAAGACATTGAAGTTCAAGAGTATGAAATTGAAAAGCATTTAACTGGATCACCTGGTTTGGAAATCAATACTCTTTATGATATTGCAGCTGACTTTCATAAAAAAGAGATATGTACGCAAGGACAAGAACAGCGGCAGTGGGTCGTGTTTTGCACAAATTTAAAGAAAATAAAAGGGGAAAATGATAACAGAATAATAGCAATGAAAGCAATGACCATGGACACCTGCTTGTTTTCGTTTGGAAATCGAGACGTTGAAAGAAAAATTTGGCATGTGACGACATTGAATGCGGAATATTCATCAGGAGGTGTCTCAGCGTTCTTGAAAAGCGAAAACTCGAAGATTGGAGACAACATGTTAGACGAATAACATTTAATTTTTGGAGTCTGGCGGGATATGCCCCCCATCGAAAAGTTTGTTTTGTTCTGGGCTGCGGTGGAAGCGGCACAGTACGGTTATTGAAGCTATCTAAAGAAGAAGCAAGTTGCTTTTCGTTTGATGTTCAACTATGCACCCAACCTCGAAGTTCACGTTCAGTCGAAATGTTTTGCATTTAATGCGCAGTGCAATTGGAATTCCAAAAAAGACGGAACCAATTTTCTTTATTCTGATTGATGAAGAATGATTTTCGGTGCAATTTCCTGAATTAATCTCCAGACGCTTTCATGAGTCAATCCAGGCAGTTCATATTTATTTGGGGAATATTTGTTTATTTTTTGGAGACATTAAGCAACTTTCTCCGCTTTTGGAAACAGCACTGATACTGGAATCCATAGGCTAACGATGCCATAGAGTAAATAAATGAAAGTGCATGGCATTCTCTTTCTTTTTCAAAAGGCAATCTGGATCGCCTGAAAATTGGATGGCCCATCTGACGAAGAAACAACCGAACAAGATTGGGAACCGTTATGTGCACGAACATGGATCTTCCTTCATCTTTCTTGGAAAGTTGGCAAAATTTTTATTGAAAAGTTGACGAGTACAACATTTTGTCATTGAAAAGTTTGAACGAACCTGTAACGCTGATGGCGATCATTGATCAGGCTGAAGGCTCAGAATGGGTTAATCACACATCCGTTTGTGCACGGATTATGTCACGATGGTCCGAGATAGGTATAAAAACCGGGGTTTTTGTAACGGTTACACTGCACACGCTTAAAACAACAAGCTCGCCTACTACGCGCAAAGTTTACTTTCACGCGTTCCTAGTACCTATGCATTTGGAACGAATATACGTAACCAGGATGTGGAAATCATGGAGTAAGTTCGACATAGAGTACCACGGTCTGATGTTATTTGTTCCGACGTGGATCGTCACCGATTTAAGACCAGGATGAAGAATTCTTTGAACGGCAACGTTGTCTGTTAACGATCCAACTGTCGCTCCTGGAAAGCAGTGCACTTCAACATCATGTCTATAATCCAGGTTGATACGCTTAACCATCGAATCCCCGATGATCAAGTGATCCGCATTCGGGTTTCCGAAGCGAATATAACGGTGACGGCGAAGATGATTCGCTTTTTCACCAGATGGCGGCATAAATCCGCTCTGATTATCGGCAGTTGCCGCAACATCACAAGAACTGCCGGCAACAGGGGGTGGGGTTGAGAAGTCAGGTCGTGATGCCGGAAAGTGTGATGACACATTCGAGTTTAAGAGCGGAAATTGTGTTTCAGCCGACGACACTGATGGAGGTAACATTGATGGAACACCTGCAGTCTGCCTTTCGCAGAGAGTGGCAATTTTTGCACTCACTTCTGTGGGCAACTTTTGGTTCGCGTCTGTTTGAGCAACGAGAGCGGCAAGTGAACAGTCAACGTTGTCCAACCGCCCCTGAATGTTATCAAACCAAGAACGGGAATCAGAAGAACTTGCACCGACCAGCTCTCTGATATTTTTAACTTCCTCCTCAAGGTTTTTAACTCGAGATCCAACGTCATCGCTAACCAGGCTTTTGACAACTTTGGAGAGTGTCGCCAAACACTCAGGACAAACAGTCGATTTCACAACACTTGACTCATCTAGGCCAAGGCAGTCCAGATGGAACCAAACGGAACAACCAGATAACTCAAGACCACATTTGATCATCGATCCACTCTCCGGCAAATGCTTGCGTCCATGCATGCAATCGTCGAAACAAAGCAGCACCGACGAGTCAGCACCGGCAGAATTGATTTTGTTGGCTCGACGCGGCATTTCAACTCAACTTCAGCTTGCAGGAACGATGACAGCAATCAGCGGCGAGAACGAAGCAGTGATAAGAGCGGCTGGCTGCGAAGTCAGACGACGACTGAATCTTCGCACCAAAATATCGAGGGCGGCGACGTCGCAATCTGCTTAGTGTTGCATTCTTTCAAATAAAAACGACCTCAGTTTGGAACATTCTATATGAAGTACCCAATGAGTTATTTTCGCAAGACGCGTACAGGAATTCGTTTTGGTGTTTGTTTTCGTCGAACCAATCTTCACGTAATATACGTGGAATTTTGGTGGCATCACAACAACAATCTAGGTTTCATGTCGGTAACGCCACGGTGAATCCACGGAAACGTATATACATATGCAGACCTTCAGTCGTAATGAATCTGATTTCATGTTCCTGATATCTTTTTCGGGTCACTAATCCGTGTGAGAATTCAAAGAAATTTCGATTAGTGTTTTGACGCATGGTTGGAACTTGCGGGAAATTCTCTTTCTTAGTCTTCAGGCCTATTTTGATCACGTTTGTCAAGTAGCTTGCAAAAATCTTCATAACATCAAGCATGATAAATAGAATTAGGTTCACAACATGGCCTGTAAGTACGCCATGCGACCTTCGTGTGGCCGAGCGCCGAAACCTTCAACTGCTCTGGGCTAAGGTCCTTCACAGGGAAAATGTCCATCTCGTAAACCTAAAATGAGGCCCAAGGTCCATGCATGGTGATAAGGGCCATTGCTGATCCCATTTCATTTGGACTTTTATTTTCAGTTTCGGTGAAGAGCCCGCAGAAAAATGCCGAGGTGAGCGAAAATTCTTCAGGCTAACCTCCTGCAGAAACAAATCAATTGTGCTCATGTTTATCGAACCATCCCGCCTTTCCAGGGCTGACCTTTTTCTCTTTTAAGGAAGTCTGTTCTTCTCATTCCAGTTGATTTTACCATCGAAGAAATTTGGGGATTTCCAGCATTGGGAAACTCAATACATGCCAAATTTCCACTAAAAATAAAAACGCTGGGATGTAGAGATGAGAATATATACACATGGCCAGCAAATAGCGTCAACAGATGCTGTTTTTGGCCTGGAAAGCTGCTGAGCGATTGTGCACGAGAAAAGAGAGAAATGTTATTGATGAAGAATGGAAAATTGAATTGAATTGAAATTGTATATTTTAGGAGTCACCTCCTTTCAATATTTACAACACAAAGATAGTCAATTATCCAGCAAATAAACAATCACAAAAGGGAAGAACACATTTGCGACCAGGATAATGCATATATGTCGCAACAAGGCTATCTACAGAAACAAAGATAGAAGGATTTAGCGAACATGCGTTTGATGCTTCAGCCGAAAAGATATGGAGAGGGAGGAAAGTCTGAGGTAGGGAGTAGATAGATGTGAGATCGATGGAAGGGGGTGAGGAGATACAAAGGGCGAGGTGAAGGGAGATAAGATGCAGAGCGATTGTGCATGAGAATAGTGAGAAATGTGAATAATGAAGAGGGGAAAAGATATGGAGAGGGAGGAATATAATCTGGTAAAGGGAGTTTATATGTTATATGAGAAAGATGGAAACGGGATGAGAAGACACAGATGGAGAAAGGAAGTGAGACGGGACAGATAGCGGGGATGCCATTTAGGGTGAGCGAGATTGAGTGATGGAGAGTGGGGCGACGGAGAGGCAGAGGGTGAGAGATGAGTGAGATGGAAAGGAGAGCGGGAGGGAGATGTTGTGAAAAGGGTGAATGTGGGAGTGAGGGAAGGGGAGAGAGAGGGATGAGGAGAGACAGCGAGTGTGAGAGAGAAAGGGCGACATGGGACTGGAATTAAGAGGACTTCGAAAAAGTGCGAGGAAGTTAACGGTGAAACTTCGACCAGGAACCCGCCTGCAGAGGACCGGCAATCTGGAGATTTGCAACTCTTTTCTGAGCAGAGCAACCACCCACGGTGACAATGAGATCAGTTCAAGCTGCAAGAAAGCAAAGAGAGGCCTCGCAGCACCGAAAGGGGATTGGCTGTCGAAGGCCGCAAGTGACGAAGCCCCCTAGTTCTAATGACAGAGGAGGGTGGCCCAAGGCGACCCGGTCAATTTGAGTGTTGGTCTAATTTTGTTGTTGTCACTCACTCACGTGTGGGCGGGCGGGCATGTCATCTAGCGGAGTTGTGGGGCCACTCTTCTTCGCGACACGGTAACAGGAGAGCGGTATCTTCAACCGAACCTCGTCCGAATCTCGTGGCGCAGTGGTTAGCGCATTCGACTCCCATCCAGGTGGACCGAGTTCGATTCCCCGTCGGGGCACGAAATTCGATTCCCCGTCGGGGCACAAATGGTGCATCCTCCCTGGGCGAGGCACAGTAAATGTGGTCGGAAAGAGAGACTTAGTGGCCAGTCTCTTAGTCCTTCGGATGGGACTTTAAGAAGGAGGTCCCGTGTGCAGTATCACACTGCGCACGTTAAAGAACACCTAGCTCCAAGTCCAAGACAGTGGCTTGGCAGGTTACACAACAGAGAAGCCACATCTCACAAGTCACACATCACTGCTCGGCAGAGCATGACTCTCTCCGGAAAAACCTGCGGGTTGGCGTGTATACGCCGTAAAACTGGTCCCAGTCGTTTCAGTTGAATGCAGAGCAGAATTGGGCTACGATTATGGGGCATAGTTCTCCTTGCGAGCCCAAGGTGTGTGCAACAAGGTAAAAGGTCGGACCACCAGCCGAATGGCTATCAGTCCATATGACTCCACGATGATGATGATGATGATGATGAACTGCTGTAGCAAGATGACGTCCCTCTACTCACGGAATGTGTGCCGAAATGCAAGCCATGTTTTGGCAGGAAGGCACCGCACATCACCACAATCATGTTGCTGTCCACCAGTTCTTAAGAACAAACGTTCCCGGGCATGTGGATGGGCAGGCGAGGAACCATTGAAATGCCGCCCAGATCGCCTGACCTCACGCTCATGGATTTCTCTTGTGGTATATCCATGAACAGGTCTATGAGACCCATCCTACAGATCTGCTGGACCTCCAGTGAAACATCGAATTGGCGATAGGTAGGTACATAGTGTGCCGCAGGAATTGTGCCAGAAAGTGTGCCGCAGTGTGGCAGGGAGGACGTCGGCAACCAATCAGAGCACCTCCGGCACTGAGAGCACTTTTCAACAAAATGACCGGGTCGCCTTGGGCCACCCTGTATAAATGGGAAATTACGTTCAGTAAAGAAATTGCGTCGTCAATATAGCGAGAAAAAACTTTGTGATGCAACATACTCTATTTTGATTCTCTATGACACATTCTTTAGGCCTACATGTTGTTTTCTATACACTAATATAACATGCTAAATTCTTGATTTCTTTTCCAGTTAATGATAGTGCAGTGCTCTTCAGCAAAAAGTGTCGGAGATACATACATGCTGGCTGAGGATTTGGATGCCGATTTTCCAAGCTCTCTTCAGCGAAGGGGAGGAGGCTTGTTGGATGGCCTCTGCAAATTGCCATTCTTGAACATTCTTTGCGGTCTGCTCGGCCTGGGCGGGCCCGATGTGGTCACAAGGACCTGAAGCGTGGGCAGGAGAAACGAGCAATGTCGAACGAGGTGAAGACACGACGATGACTGAATTGAACAACTTTGATTTATTAGTCGATAAAAACATAAAAAAATATTACGGTGATATGAATTTATGGTTTTGTAGTTGTCCAAACATTATGGGAATTATTGTTGTTCGTTTTTTAAACTTTCTCAATTAAAAAAATATGCACGATCATTATAAGATGAAAGAATTTTGTCGTTTACCAGACATTCCGAGAATTATTGCAGCATTCGATTTTTTAAATGTTAAACGTTTGGATGGGATAACGTAAGCTTTGTTCACTTTTTATCGGCAAATATAAATCGAATGACTGAATATCATAATCGAATGACTGAATTATTGATTTAAGAACTCAACTCAACTCAAGTGTTACCCAAAACCGGAAACAACACCGATAATTGCGAAATAAAAATGGAAACCGAAATAAGGAAACAATAATGACTGAAGATATACTCGTACGTGTAAATGAATGCTTCCAATATGATAAAAAGAGCACAAAACGATCCACAATTGACTGTAACTGAAACATACACCACAATTGACTGTAACTGAGAGGATACCACAATTAACTGTGACTGAGACAGATACCACAATTGACTGCGTAACTGAGACAGATACCACAATTAACTGTAACTGAGACAGATTCCACAATTGACTGTAACAGAGACAGATACCATAATAATTGACTGTAACTGAGACAGATACCACAATTGACTGTTACTGGGACAGATGCCACGACTGACTGTAACTGAGATAGATGCCACAATTAACTGTAACTGAGACAGATTCCACAATTGACTGTAACAGAGACAGATACCATAATAATTGACTGTAACTGAGAGGATACCATTGACTGTGACTGAGACAGATACCACAATTGACTGTTACTGCGACAGATGCCGCGACTGACTGTAACTGAGACAGATACCGCAATTAACTGTAACTGAGACAGATTCCACAATTGACTGTAACAGAGACAGATACCACAATTGACTGTAACTGAGAGGATATCACAATTGACTGTAACAGAGACAGATACCATAATAATTGACTGTAACTGAGAGGATACCACAATTGACTGTGACTGAGACAGATACCACAATTGACTGTTACTTCGACAGATGCCACGACTGACTGTAACTGAGACAGATGCCACAATTAACTGTAACTGAGACAGATTCCACAATTGACTGTAACAGAGACAGATACCATAATAATTGACTGTAACTGAGAGGATACCACAATTGACTGTGACTGAGACGGATACCACAATTGACTGTAACAGAGACAGACACCACAATTGACTGTAACTGACAGGATACCGCAATTAACTGTGACTGAGACAGATACCACAATTGACTGTAACTGAGACAGATGCCACAATTAACTGTAACTGAGACAGATTCCACAATTGACTGTAACAGAGACAGATACCACAATTGACTGTAACTGAGAGGATACCACAATTAAATATGACTGCGACAGATACCACAATTGACTGTTACTGGGACAGGTGCCACGACTGACTGTAACTGATACAGATATCGCAATTAACTGTAACTGAGAGATATACTACCATTGACTGTAACTGAGACAGATACCACAATTAACTGTAACTGAGACAGATTCCATAATTGACTGTAACAGAGACAGATACCATTATTGACTCTAACTGAGAGGATACCACAATTTACTGTGACTGAGACAGATACCACAATTGACTGTTACTGTGACAGACGCCACGACTGACTATAACTGAGACAGACATCACGATAAACTGTAACTGAGACAGATACCACAATTGACTGTAACTGCGGCAGAGACAGATACCACGATTGACAGTAACTGAGACAGATACCACAATTGACTGTAACTGCGGCATAGACAGATGCCACAATTGACTGTGTCTGAGACCGATACCACAATTGATATAAACTCAGAAAGACACCACAAATTGACTGTAACTGAGAGAATACCACAATTGACTGTAACTGAGACAGATACCACAAAATGGACTGTTTCTGAGACAGATTCCACAATTGATTGTAACTGGGACAGAAACCACAATTGACTGAAACAAAGACAGATATCACAATTGACTGTACGAAACTGCGGAAGAGACAGATACCACGATTGACAGTAACTGAGACAGATACCACAATTGACTTTATCTGAGACAAATACCACAATTGCTCAGCCAGGGAAAAAGATAACTGGGGCCTGCAAAACAGCGGCGAAGTTTTTCCACCTTTAAAAGGGGAAGATCGAATGTTTGAAATTTGGTAAAATTCAGGGTGAGCCGACGTTGAGTTTCACCCTGCTCGGTTCAATGTCCATCAGTCAGGTCGAGCAACACCAACTCACGTAGGAGGCGTGTTTTAGCAACTTATGAGATATTAAGCCTGATAAAATTAATCTTCCCTCCGAGGTGGTATTGTGGTAACCTGGTGTCGTTATTTTGTCTACGGGCACCCTTATATTCTAGGTTGTGTACTGCTGACATTGCCTCTTTTTAATGGAATTCGCCACGTCTTTTAAATCATTAAGATCACACAATAACGGATCAGGAATTAGACGATTTCAGGAAGTTAGGGTCTTGCCAACTTAGCCATTCCCATCTCCAAGGACCAGTGTCACTCCGACCCACAACGTTGGTTTGGGTGGTCGGTTTGACCCCACGTAATAAGGTCTTACTGCATGGACCATAGTCTTCAACTGGCGAGGTGGACGTCCCATTCAACCGACTGTTCAGTTCACCTGTCTTTATTCTTTATTCTTTCAATCAATACGACTGAGAGGTGGCAGAAGAATCACAAGTGCATATACAAAATAAAAAATGTCGATATAAAAGGAAACTGGCGGCAACCAAAAATTCAGAATCAAACAATCAAATCAAAACAACACACAGTGCAAAAATAAGAATCAGGATTGGACAGCAAATTGTGATGGCAACAGCCCAGAACTAACAAGATATTTTTTTTTATCATGGAAGAGTCTGAAGGAAGGGAGTTTCAATCGCGAATTGAGCGGGGAAAGAAAGAGTTTAGTATGCACTTAAAGAACAGATGGGGTAGTTAAAACAAGCACCGTTGTCAGTTCTCATTTGAACTGGCTTACGCACGTAAAAGGAAGGGAGAGGAAGCAGAACCTCTTCGGAAACAATTTGCCGAAAAAGTTCCAAGCGATGGCACTGCCGGCATTGCTGCAGGCTTGGTTGACCTGGGTCTTCCAATAGCGAAGTCACGCTGTGATTTCGATCGTAAGTTTCTGTAAATGCTCTGGCAGCCCGACGTTGGACTCTTTCCAAGGTATGAATTTCACCAGTCGAAAAAGGATACCATAGTACGCAGGTGTATGCAAGAATTGGGATAACTAGAGTTTTAAAAGCCCTCAACTTGACAGTAATTGTAGCATGTCTTAGGTTACGGATTAGGAAGCCAAGTGACCTACAAGCATTAGCAATTGTATAATTATTGATATGCAGTTGCCATCGCAGATCACTGGAAAAAATACAACCGAGATATTAATTGTAGTTAGAGACAGACTCAAGAGCCGTACCATTGAGCTTATAAATTGTCTGATTAATGGTGGTCGATATAAGATGCCGAGAGAAGTCGAGTGGTTTACATTTATCAACATTCCGGTTCATTTTCCATTCAGCACATCAAGTTTCGATCATATTGAGATCGTTTTGAAAAGACTCATAGCTCTCAGGACATTCGACCCGACAATAGAGAACCATATCATCGGCAAAGAGACGGGTAGAACTAGCGACACCCTCAGAAATATAATTATTTATGTTCACCAGAAAAAGAAGCGGCCCCAAAACACTGCCCTGAGGTACCTACCCCAGAAGACACTACAAGACTGGCCGACTTTACTCCAGAAACAGACACATAATAGTGGGAGCGACCCCTCCTAAAATGAACAAAGAAGGTTTATCAAGCAAGATGGCACGTTTAACCTCACCGATGTTAAAATTAGCAACTCATGTTGAATTACGTCAAACGCTTTTTTGAAGTCAAGGAAAACTGCATGAACAGGAATCTTCTCATCGATTGAACGGAGAATATCGTCAGCAAGAGAAATTACCTGCAGTTCACAAGACACACTTCTGCGAAAACCAAATTGATTACAATGAAAAAAGTCAACAGATTCTAAGAAATTTAAAACTTGACTTTGCAAAATTCGTTCGACTTTCCTGAGACTTTTCCTGAGACCACCTTCCTGAGATTTTTTAACGTGCTAGAAAGAAATGGGCAGCTGATGTTATTTTTCCGTGAGTATATGCGACTGCGATCCTGGGCCCCGATTGGTTTTTGCGTCCGACCCGGATTGTGAACTTTAAACTGCGTTTCTAAAAAGTCTGCACGGTCTAGCGAAACTAGTCCTGCTGTAGGTGATGATGATCACTGGCTGCATGCACTATACCCGCAATCGAGGCCGACCACTTCACTTACGCACCGGGCCTGTTTTTCCATTAAGTATGTAGAAGCAAACATAAAATTAACTTGCTTGTATGACAGCCTATTTGATTATGGGCTATTTGATTATGGGCCATATTATGCTTCCTCTATAGGTGGGGGGAGGATTAATCTTAGCGGTTACTCCGTTCTTTTTTTTACCCCGGCGAATTGCAACTTTCTTCGACTATCTTCGCGGTTGGAAACGTTGGGGCACTTTTCCCCTCATGATTGGGGATAATTAATTGTCCATTACACTTTAAATACGGGGTTTCAGTGTGGGTCACCATTAGAAGATTGGGATTAATTTGTGCATTGCACTTTAAATTCGAGGTTTCCTTGTGGGACACAATTAGAAGATTGGGATTAATTTGCGCATTACACTTTAAATTTGAGTTTTCCGTGCGGGACACTATAAGAAGTTTGGTATTAATTTGCGCATTGCACTTTAAATTCGAGGTTTCCTTGTGGGACACAATTAGAAGATTGGGATTAATTTGCGCATTACACTTTAAATTCGAGGTTTCCGTGCGGGACACCATAAGAAGATTGGGATTAATTTGCGCATTGCACTTTAAATTCGAGGTTTCCTTGTGGGACACAATTAGAAGATTGGGATTAATTTGTGCATTACACTTTAAATTTGAGGTTTCCTTGTGGGACACCATTAGAAAAGACCCTTTTTGCAACATGGGCTAAGATGGAAGCTGTCCTTTCGGAAAATACCTGAAGACCCAAAATGTTCTGTGGGACGCCTGCGTGATTTGAAGAATACGAAGTGTGCCAAATTGCTTGTGTTCCAAAAGTTTGACAGAAAATAGCATCCAAGAATACATTAAGTGCCCAAAAATGTTCCAAAAATTTCCGTCTATAAGCCCGTGTTGTAGGCGGTGTTCTAAACGTATTCCATGTTGAAAACTGCGGTTTAGAAAATTCGTTTTCGGAGTCCACCAAAAGTCCAAACATTGGAGAAATTTTAAATGACTGCGTAATACCATTGTCATCTAATTTCAACTGTGATTGGCGCAACTAAACGCCTGATACGAGTATAATGATGTTTTGTAGCGAATGCTGCCTCTGATTCTGTTTGAGGACTTTTGTTGGTATTGCGAAAATTCAGTGGAAAAAGCAGTGTCATTTTTGCACACAGCCATGTTAAAATTTGCTTTGCGGACTGAATGTCATCGGCGCAAGCCGAGAATTCTAATTTCACATCGCCTAAAGTGTTTGCCATAACTAGGTTGGTTGGAGCCTACCGTCCGTGTAGAAATGCATCTCAGAGAGCGATTTGTTAAAGGGATGACACCCAGGTTAATTCCCGGACGCCTGCTTACAAACCGTGACTCGACTTTAGATGGCAGGGCGAGTCCCCACCGAGCATTGTTTTTTCCGAGAGGGTACAGGGCAAGGTCAGGTTCAGGTAGCTTTAGGTGAGAAAAAAATTATTTTTCTTTCTTGCGAAAACAGGGCCCCAAGCCCAATCGAGCATTCTTGCACAAAATGCTCTCTGCCATGTAAACTCGCGGCAGGGTTTGTAAAATCGTTCCCGGGAACAAGCTTTTTTACAAACCCTGCCACGACTTCAGATGGCAGAGGGCGTCTTGGGAAAGATGATGGTGACGCAATTGATGGTGCTGTGGTTGAACATATGGACCAAATAACTTTTCAAGGCGTTAACATCACACATATCTGAGTTGGTTTCAGCATATCCATATAAGACACGTCATGTGAAAAGAGCACGTACGGTCATGTATTTCATACGCCGAAATTTTAAGGTGCAGAATGGCCCCACGATGTCAAAAACGAAGTATGGCCAACTATTTCAGAAACACTCTGTATAAGCGGCTCGGGTTTAACGTGGAGGGGACCATTAATTTAGAAGTTTGGACCAGCGCGCAGTACAAAAATCTCGTGACACTTGAATAAGGTGTCAATTTGCATAAGCCCTGTTGAAATTACATGGCCATTGTATTTTTTGCGGCCTTCAAAATTTCTCCCATGCACGAAGACATTTGGTTTGTGACCAAATGTCTCTCTCATATAAGTCTTTCGCTAAAAATGAGGTCGGGGTGCCCGAATGCATGTATTTCCGTAAGTCTACTGATGGCCCTAAAGTTATTTTTGTCAAACATTGTATCTGTGCAGAAGTTAAAGTCGGCTGTATTACAGTTTATTTCCGTCACATTTTCAACCATCAGTGGTTCAAAATTCATTTTTTAAACATTGTATACGGACTTATCAAAAGTCCTGGAACATAGGCGATATTATAAAGTGCTGGTTAAGTCAGGGACCATCGAATTTCAACAGGGCTTGGTGCAACTTCACGCCTAACAGAAGTGTCATGATGTTTTTGCGCGCATCAGCCATTGATTCGAAATGGCGCCTGAGTTAATTATGAGCTCCTTCTGTTCGAAGACTTTTGATAAGTGTGTATATTCGTAAATGAAGTTGGTGCTCATGCTTATCATTTTTTTTTAGAAGCCAGACTATACAGGGTGTCCCGTAAATCAACCCCACTAAATATCAGAATGGATTCCTCAGGACCATACAAATAGAAGTTAATCAGTGGAAAAATTGATCCGACCCCCCATTACTGAGTTATGCCCCCCCAAAACCCCCCAAAATGGACCCTTTTGGGGTATTCATGGGGGAGGTAAGATTTCACCCTAGAACAGTTAAATTTTCAGGACATGTTCTATGCAACGAGTAAAATAAAAAATGTTCAGTGACTAAAAACCGTCCGAGCCTCCAATTCCACGCAATGCCCCCCCAAAAATTCAAAAAAAGCCCAATTTGGAGTTGTTTTCGGGAAATTGAGATATGGGAAATGGGGGTCGTAGAATTAAAGCCATTTTTCGCAGGCGGATTCCCAAAGATACACGGAACAAAAAATGTTCAGTGTAAAAAAGTTCTACGACCCTTCATTTCCACGCAGTAGCCACTCAAATACCGTTGAAAAGCTTCTCGTTCCCAGGGGGCTGCGACTGTTACCATGGTCACGGTCAATATTACCATGGAAACAGTCGTCGCCCCTGGGAACGAGAAGCTTTTCAACGGTATTTGAGTGGCTACTGCGTGGAAATGAAGGGTCGTAGGACTTTTTTACACTGAACATTTTTTGTTCCGTGTATCTTTGGGAATCAGCCTGCGAAAAATGGCTTTAATACTACGACCCCCATTCCCCATATCTCAGTTTCCCCAAAACAACCCCAAATTGGGCTTTTTTGGATTTTTGGGGGGGGGGCATTGCGTGGAATTGGAGGCTCGGACGGTTTTTAGTCACTGAACATTTTTTATTTTACTCGTTGCATAGAACCTGTCCTGAAAATTTAACTGTTCTAGGGTGAAATCTTACCTCCCCCATGAATACCCCAAAAGGGTCCATTTTGGGGGTTTTGGGGTGGCATAACTCAGTAATGGGGGGTCGGATCAATTTTTTCCACTGATTAATTTCGATTTGTATGGTCCTGGAGAATCTATTGTGAAATTTCGGTGGTTGATTTACGGGAAACCCTGTAT
>JASGXE010008080.1:0-18101 GCA_030068105.1 Sinentomon sp. SZTP_YWyxl
CCGTTGCCATGGCAACCTCAAAAGAGTGAAGAACACACGGGGGAGAGATGGTTTCGTCGGAATAACAGCTTTTTTAAACAGTGTAGGTACTGCGATCTCTTGAAGAACCTCACCTCCCATTTCCCAAAAGAAACCCGAAGGAAACCCAAACGAAGCCCGAAGGAAACCCAAACGAAGCCCGAAGGAAACCCAAACGAAGCCCGAAGGAAACCCAAACGAAGCCCGAAGGAAACCCAAACGAAGCCAAGGAAACCCAACGAAGCCCGAAGGAAACCCAAACGAAGCCCGAAAGAAACCCAAACGAAGCCCGAAGGAAACCCAAACGAAGCCCGAAGGAAACCCAAACGAAGCCCGACGGAAACCCAAACGAAGCCCGAAGGAAACCCAAACGAGGCCCGAAGGAAACCCAAACGAAGCCCGAAGGAAACCCAAACGAAGCCCGAAGGAAACCCAAACGAAGCCCGAAGGAAACCCAAACGAAGCCCGAAGGAAACCCAAACGAAGCCCGAAGGAAACCCAAACGAAGCCCGAAGGAAACCCAAACGAAGCCCGAAGGAAACCCAAACGAAGCCCAAAGGAAACCCAAACGAAGCCCGAAGGAAACCCAAACGAAGCCCGAAGGAAACCCAAACGAAGCCCGAAGGAAACCCAAACGAAGCCCGAAAGAAACCCAAACGAAGCCCGACGGAAACCCAAACGAAGCCCGAAGGAAACCCAAACGAAGCCCGAAGGAAACCCAAACGAAGCCCGAAGGAAACCCAAACGAAGCCCGAAGGAAACCCAAACGAAGCCCGAAGGAAACCCAAACGAAGCACGAAGGAAACACGGCAAACACCCTGTTTGTTCAACACAACACCTCTCGGTTCTGGCTGCATTTATTGATTGAATAATAAATTGTTTTTCGTTTTCTTTGGGCGATCACCATCATAAACGATTCGACCTTGAGGTTCTTTGGTTTGGTCGGTTGTGCACTGCTGAAACCGGAGACGGGAGAACAACTGACTGTGGCAAAAACCGACCGCGATCCGGCCACAACTTGGCATTCTTCCCACGGAATCGCCAACACAGGTGCCACCGCCGAAAACCACCTCGCGTTCGGGAAACTTTGGCATCTGTATTGACTGTATTGTTGAATTGCAGTTGTTGCTGCCACGGACGGGGTAATTCAACACGCAGAAACAGAACACCAATTTGTGTTGACAATTCCCTGAGTCCTCATCTGTTTGCGCTTGAAAATCATCCCTGTCCATCATACAGGACCACCGATTCCCATTGATGGAGCCGGATGAACCAAAACTTCTTATCATGGGGCTGAGGCGCAGTGAACCGGGCTGGGCTGCACACCCAAAGGGTACCGGGGTTGTTGTTGCCGCGCCACTGGTGACACGCCACTCAGGCGACGATTTTTCATTCAACCTTCACCAAATTTCCCCATTCCAAAAAGTTAAAAAATAATTGTCAGGAACCTTGGGCAACACCCCTTCTGACATTTCAGCAACACATCTGTGCCGTGGGTTCACATCGGGAAGAGCATTTTCGTCTATTCCCTCTGTAGGTACAGTAGCGAGAAAATTAATTTCCCCATGGTGTCACTTTTCTTGTATTTGTGGGGAAACGTCAAACCTGACAAGATTGGATTCCCCACATTGATTTGACACATCTTTCCGCGCAACAAGATGTTCCTACACGGCTCAAAAATAAAGAGCACTGATGACTTGATTCCGTTGAAAGTGTCCGGAGATGCAGATGCAAATTTCAAGCCTTTGATGTCTCTCCCTCATGGCGCGAATCAGAATCGAAATGAAAAAATATTCCAACCTGTGGGAACAGGGTGTCCAAATAAACTGTTTGCATTCTTCCAAAGTGTTTCGAATTGACAATACTTAAACTTGCAAATTCGGAGAACCGAATGCGATCTCTAAAAAGACTAAAAAGAGTGTTTCCTGTACAAAAACGCAATCTTCCGGGGGCCAGCGTTTGTGTGTGGGTGTGGTTTTGTAATGGAATTGACGCACCCAAAATAAAATTTTTTGATATCGTGGCCCCGTGCTGGGAAAGCGAAGAAAGCTCTTTTCTTCTGTCCGGCAGGTGCACCTCTCTGCACTCCCCGCCGCCGTTGGTCCCAGGACTCAGAGTTTGACTTTACTCAGTAAACTTGGGTATTTGCGCAATGTTTTTTCAAGGCGTTTTGGCTTCAAATTTAGTGGCGCCCAAGTACCTAAATAGTGTGAATTGATGTGATCATAATATCTGTGAAAACTCGCGACCGTTCAGTTTTCAGCAAAAACTCTTTGCTGCAGAAATTGAAGATGCTCTTTTCATAACCGAGGTCAAAATTTAACACCTCCAGAACGCTTTATTGCAATCTATTTGAAGCGCAAAAATTTCTGCCGCCTGCACAAGAACAAAAAAAGAAAGAAAAAATGTTTCGTGGAACAGTTAAATGAGAAAAACATGTGTGGGTACATTAATGCCGCCGCCACTATACGCCCGTGTTCGAACACACAATGGCGGATCCTGGTCCTGGAAAGAGAGTAGACCCAGCAGACAGCACCACAAACACACTTGAAAAATCGCGACTTCTTGAATGTGCAAGATGGCAAGATCAAGGCCCGACTTCAAAGCGCGGGTGTGGTTTGCTTTTGCAATGCGCGGTGGCATTCAATTACATATGTTTTTTTTTAATTATCACCACAGCACGAAAAGCACCATGGTCCGCCAAAACTATTCGAGCAACACACCCGCAGGAAAAATTCCAAAGGTCGGTTCACATCCACTTTCAACAAGGGTTGGCGCAGTTGCACGCATTACACGAACGCCACCATGTGGTTTGCACGGCTCAAGTTGCCTCATTTTTCCAAACATGGATACAATGAACCATATTTTATTCGATGAGTTCTTGCACTCGCGCATAGGTGAAAATTATAATTTTGACAGAGTCGGCGATCGAATCATCAGTTGCTTCGCGGCGCTCCCATTTCTCGTTGCTTCCTTTTCGCAATGCCAATTTTCGCACCATTCATTGTCAAGCAGGCGACGCAGCAAATTGCAACCCAACCCAAAATCTCACAAAATCTAAATAGTGTTTTTTCTCACAATCACACCTTTCAAAATCGCATGTTTTGTTGCTCAAGACTTTCGCTTCTCGCATTCCTTCTTTGCCACAGATCGAGATGAAAAGGGCAGAACACGACACAACATTTGGATTGGAATTTGGAACCATTGGGAAATGAACCATTGAGAAATAAAACCATTGGGACCAGAATCATTGGGAATAGAATGACACTAACGACAGAACCACGACAGAAAACCATTGGCAATTGAGAATGCATGTGCGGAAATGCGGACGTTTTTCGAAGGACCGCAGAAGTCCGGGTGAATTTTCGTTCGATTCAGCCTCGCCTCAAATGGTTCGTTCAAATGTGGATTGCTTGCTCGCAATCAAGGTACGAAGTCAATTATAAGTTTTGGGCCATGGGAGATTTTTTAAGGCTTTTGTCAAGCACTGGACTCCCCTGTCTCGCAAGCGCACAAAAACGCACAAGAACAGGAATGAGTTTTTCCGGCGATTGCGATAATCGGATCGAGATTTCACCGCCACCGATTTTCACGACAATTTTTCTTTATGACCGATGTTCGATGGACGTTTTCTTGTTTCCAGTGTTTCCAAAAAGTCACTTGACAACCCCAGAAAAGTTCATAGTAGTTTCGCAGCAACTCTGGAAGCTTGGAGTGGAGTTTGTTCCAATTCGAATGGATAACACCTGCAGCAGGCAGCCTGCCAAATCTGAACCTGAAATCTGTTGAAATGCCCCACAAGAGAAGATTGAAAACTAGCGAATAGCAGGGGCTGTCAAGTGAATTTTGGAAACCCTGTATACAAAATCAACAAAAATACGAGTTAGTTCATTTTGAGCACATTTTTGCGTGTGCACCTTTTCCTGTCCATGCCAAAATCGAGTTCGCACACGATGACGAAAGCCAGGTGTTCTCAAAAAATTTCACTCACCTCCAGATTCCATCGTGTCGAGGATATATCCGGACCTGAAGTGTTGGCAACCTTCCATGGCCTTCAGCACCGTCTGATGAGCCATTTCATATTTGCCAGTGTCGGCAAAGGACGGCAGGAGACCGTTGGCAGGTTGGCAGAAGCTAAACACAGCCAGCGACGTTGATGCTGCGTTCGTCAGCTCCACCTTGCTGCAGCTGTTCTCATCGGCGACGACCAGAGGAGACGGGTTTTTGTGGACAGCTTCCGGTTCAACTGCGGACCGCCTGTCCAGCTGTCCACGGCCATCCCTGACATGCTTGGAGTCGACTGGCTCTGGAGGAGGTTCACGGAGGTCACCCATTGCTGGTGATGAGGTAGATGAGGTCAACGCTGACGAAAGACGAATGGGTCTCAGGGTCATTCGTTCGTCCTGCCTAACATCCTGTCAACTTTGTCAGAAACGGCTTTGCCTGAGGCCAGTGGCCAGAAAAAGGTTAAAAAAGTATCTTACGCACCAAAACGATAAACACTCATCTTCATTGAACGCATCCTCTTATGGTTCTGGGTCAAAAACTACAGCAGTTTGCCTTCAGCAGAAACAAATCAGGGTAGGTACTACAAGATGAAGTGCATGATTCTGTGGCCATCATTAATCATTTCATTCGGTGGGTGGACACGCATTTTGCAGCAAAAAAGACATTCAATGAAAAACCACAATTCCGAGACACGGCGAACAAGAAAAAGCTGATCATCTGATGCCTTCAAAGTGCAAACTTTCCGCCTTTTTATTTCTTTTCTTTCATCTTTCATTCCTTTTTCTTTTTTATTCTGATGCGCGTGTTCGGTCAAAAGAGGAAACGGATTGTTGTGTGTGCACTGTGCAGTGTGTGTGGTCGACAAATTCGAAGGGCAACGCACAGGGGAAAAATGGACAACACTCGGTTCCTGTATATGAAGTTGCAGACCAATTTCATTCACCATGGAAACACTTCGTTGGCATTCAATTCCAAACGCAAAGGCCATCATCGCGGACTGGGAAAAGGTGGCCAATGGGAACGCATTTTTGCATTGGGCTGGCAGATCGCAACCCTGCAACCCTTCGTTTCGTCATATGTGGATGTTTGCGAAAATGTGTGGGCCACAAGGCTTGAAATAACTGTCTTGTCAATTCTCAAATTCAAGTTCAATTGACTGGTTCAGGGTCGAAAAATTTCTCGTCTCGAAATTGTTATCACGGTTCGGTTCGGCAATACCTTCGCTCCGCTGAAAAAGCGAACCTGACTGAGCTTTAGGCTTTTCAAAAGGATCGCAGACCGGAGACCCTCCCTGCGCTATGATGGTCCGTGGCTGATCCATTCTTGACGAGGACCCGGCCCTACCTATGCTGTGACCAACCCTTACCTGTTCGTTCCCTTGCCTTTCTGCCAAGTTTCCCTTATGCAACAGAAAACGGTTCTTGTTGCCTTCACCGGCATGCAACCCTATCAACCTGTCTCAACTCTCAAGGATTGAAAATGCAAAAACGGTTTCAAAAACAGGCCGCACCCAACCTTCGCAAAGCCCTCAAGTTGCGATTTTCAACCTTCAGGCATGGATAGAACAAAGAGTGAAGGAACTGAGCGAGTTTCAGTGAAACCGCCGCGTGGCGGCAGCACCGTTGCTAATATCTGAAATCGTGAACAGAGCGTTTTGGCGCTGCATCAAAACTTCCAGGAGAACATCGCGTCTTGTTTCTCCGTGACAAAATCCTTGCGTTTGAGGAGATTGCTGGAAATGAAAAGAAACACAATACAGTGACAGCTTGCAAACACGGAAGGGTTGCGGCAATGACGTCTTGTTTTGGGAAGGTCTTTTTCGTGTTATGAGGTCCGAATTGATACGCAAACCAAAATTAACCCAACCTTACCCGACCAAACCCATCCTTTCCACCCAGTTGATTTTCGTCTTGTCGTTCTTCGTCGCGCCCAACACGGAACACCGCAACAACTCGCGTGGTCTGACACCGGTGGAGAGATGTGGTCCTGATTTTACCCGCAATTGCGGGTAAAATGAAAAATCAGATGGAGAAATACATGGCAGCGCTTTTACCCGCAACTTTACCCAAACCACATCTCTCCGACGTGAGCAGTGAGTGAGCAAAAAGACCCGTGAGATCTTTGCGGAATGGCATGATAAAAATTGAAAAGCGCGGACAGGTTGATCTTGTTTTCGCATGTGTCGAAATTCGATGCGAAATCCAATGATGCCTTTGCCAATTGCACACGTGATGCACTGCCACTGCGCTCACTCATTGAGAAAGATGCAAATGATGCACTCGACGGAGCATCCATCGCATCCCAAGAACGAGCAGGCAGGCTTGTCCCCGGGGGCCATTCGAAACCTGTCCCCCACCCCACTGCGCCCACACCCACTTTTATACTTTCGTTACTTTTTTCACAAACGAAAATTACTTTGTTTATTGTGAAGTTTATTGCTTGCGGCTTATTGCTCTGCTTGTAGCCGACGGTGGGAGGAGGCCAGAGGCGGTTCTGTGGGTTGCGATTTTTCCGATTATGCGTCGGCACACCGCAAAGGCGCAAAGCCTGAATTATGCATCTCATCTTTTGCATTGTTGGGAGCACGTTTGGCTGACTGGCTGGCTCATCTGGTCGCCAGCAAAGAATGCATGCAAAGTCGAAAAAACTGCACCGAGAAATACTGGAGGCTGGCTTTTCACAGATCACAGAAGATTGCAGGTGGGGTGAAGTTTCGCTCGCAATGCCAAGCCGAATTTTGGGATTTTTCGAGATTTTCTGGCAAAAAGATTTGTGGCGCCCTTTTTTTTTTTTCTGTTTTGGAATGCAAAGGTGCCCAAAATGCACAGTTCAAAATGACTTTTGCGAGCTTTTTAGAGCATTATCGCAGAGCAATACGAGTTGCTTTTTTGCTCGAGCAAAAGTCATGGGCTGGGCCTAACGTGGCGCATATTTCCCCATTGGGGCTTCACGAGATTGAACCCCTTGGTGGGGGGGTGTCCGTTTAGTTTCTTGTCGATTATCCAGCTTGGATGGGTTGGGCAAGAGTTCGAAGGTCCGTTACCGGCTGGGTTGTGCGTGGCGGGATTTGAATTGCTGCTGTGCGTGAAGTCAGCAGCGTTTGTCGTATAGGTATAGGTATAGGTATCAGACGCTGCTTTCAGCAGGTTATTATGCCACGAGGCAATCGTCAATGGAGAACAGCGTACTCGGTTTGTTTCGTTCTCGCTATGCGCAATTTTTTGTGTGTCCTTTCAACTTACTCGTATCTTTCGAAATATCGGCGCTTAAGCAGTGAGAAAAATGCAATCTTGCAAAACGTGCAGGGAGGGAGTTTTTCGTTCCCCTTGGCGACAAGAAAAAAAACGGCAGGAGGGAAGCGATTTGGGATTTTCAGGAGGGAAGCTCTGGAGAATTTTGATGAGAAACTGATGCAAGAAAAAGGAACATTTCCAAGAAGGAAGGAAATTAAGAAAAAGGATGCGCGAAAATGCGTTGTCACAAGTCACACACGATGTGGAAAAAGTGTTTCAAAACAAAAAAGTGACTCCACTCCACTGTCATCGGCAAAATCCGACCAAGCCATGCAACTTTGAAAGAAATTTCGGAAGCAATTGATTTGAGGAAATTCGAATTTTTTTGGGATGGCTCTTCTGAGTGTTTTCATCGTCTGCTCCATTTTCAAGAAAAGAGAAAAAAGTTTCCTTTCGTTTCAACTTTTCTTTTGTTAACATTCATGGCCTTACGGCTAAGATAGCTTTGCCCGAGGTTGTTGAGGCAATCAACCGTTCAGACATAATTTTCTTTTCTGAGACATGGTGTGTTACAAATAAGGTTTTTTTTTTTTTTCTAGGGGGCTCAGAATTATTGTTTATCGAACAATTGCCCCAGTAATTTTTATTTTTTAATGTTCAAAGCAGCATGACAATACATCAAGCGAATGGGATTAAATACAATCCGTGAAAAATGCAAATCGACCCCTTGTTTGTACAGAGCACTTACCGAAGAATGCCACAGTTGGTGATGCAATAGATGCAATTGACCACAGGAATCGATGTCAACAGGATGTTGATTGAGATGACCGTGGATGTGGAAAGCAGAAAAGATTTGTGATAGAGCACGGTTGAACTCAGTCCGGGAGTCAGGACATCATTTCATTGCATGGAACAAGGCAAATGCCATAATAACAATAATGTGAATATCCCTATATCAAACAGCAACCGGGGCATGCCCCGGCAACTGCCCTAGAAACAAGGGGTTAAAACAAAAAATAATCAGCTGGGCTGACAAGTTATATGTACCTACTGCAACAAGCAAACAGGCAAATGACAATGAAGAAATGTGGGGAGATGTTCAGAAGTCAGGATGACTTCCTTGTTGATATGATCAGTATGAGCTTTGGACCTAGGTACTGGAAGAGGGGAACTAGAATTTTTGATATTCAAAAAACAATTGATCTGAAATCATCAATCTTTTTAATTTTGATTTGAATATATTTTTTGTGGGACTAAGCTGTAATTGTGAAGGTAGCTGATTCCACAAGCGAACACCCAGAACTCCCATAGAGAACTTTCCAGCATTTGTATGAAATCTGGATATGGACATATTGAATTTAGCATGTGATCTCAGAGTTCGTCGGGTACAGCTTGCCTCCTCAGCACCAGACTCTGGATGGGAAGAATGTCTCTCTGGATGGGACATTCTACCCTTTCTTGCATAAACAAGAACAAGAATTTGATAATAAATGATTTGGTATAGGTTCAACAACTCTAAGGTAGCAAAAGTTTGCCTGGTCGGAGCATTAACCCCTTGCATGCCGATTTTTTAGCCATACGCAATGCACAAAATTCCGAGTTTTTTCGGAAAAAGTGCAACAAATGAATCACACACTTCAAAATGTTGTATCTCAGGCCCTTCTTGTCCAATCCTGATGAAATAAAAACTGTTTGGTAGGAAAAATTTCCAATTTGTTCACCATCCATCACACATCACCAAAATATTTATTCTGATGGCCACCTAATGCAGTGCCAACATCATCAGATTGTGCTGATATATAGCACAAATCAACAAGCGGTTCACATTCACTTTCTTCATCACCAATATTGAGGTCCTGTGACCACCACCAGCTGCTAAGTTTTCCATTTTTTGTTTTGAAGCCATAATAAAACAACAACTGAACACTCCATAGCATAAATCACAGCAAATGAAACAAACAAAGTCATTCAAAACAACTGCTAAAACCTTTAGAATTCTAGAATTACTCTGAACAAAACACAGAAAAAATGTCAGGACAAAATCAGGCTGAGTTGCATTCGAAATTCTGAAAATGGCGTGCGCAGACGACGCTTCAAACTTGAGACATCAATTTTGCATCAAAAACACAGCGGATGACGGATTTGGGCGTATATATACGCCCAAAGAATTGAGTGCATGCCAATAAAAGTGCTGGGCATATATATACGCCCAGGGAATTTTGTGCATGGATTTTTTGGGCGTATATATACGCCCTGGGAATTTAAGGGGTTAAACGAGAGTCCTGCCAAAATCCTTACTGCTCTCTTGTGCATCTTGTTGATTGGTAAGAGTATGGACTCTGTGGTGGATCCCCAAATTGCGGCTCCATATCTCAAATAAGATTCGAAATGTGCACGATATAGGGGTAGTAAACATGATTTTGGTAGTGAAGACCTTCCTACACGTAGGACGTAGAGACCAAAAACTAACTTCTTGAATAGAAATCTGAATGTGCTTTCCATCGCAAATCTGGAGAGAGAAATACGCCTAATAGTTTTGCTTCGCACACTCTGTCGAAAATGAACCACCAAGTTTTAAAGGAGGAAAAATTGTGTCAGGATGTGAATTGAAAATTAGATATTTAGATTTGTTGACATTTATGGCCATGCGATTACTACCGCACCAGAGGAGACAAGCATTCATCATTCTTTAGCCTTATCTAAGAGCACCTTTGCATCCATGTCAGAAACAACAACAGTGACATCATCTGCATATGCAGTTACAGTGGCAAAGGATGGAAGAACACTAAATAAGTCATTAAGATACAAATTAAAAAAAATGGCCCTAATATACTCCCCTGTGGAACGCCCAAACGTGTGTCAACTGTATTGGAAAAAGCTGTGCCAATTTTGACTGTCGTTCTTCGGTTAGAAAGATAAGATTCCATGAGTTTGCCAGAAATCCCTCGAATACCTAGTCTGTAAAGTTTTTCCACAAGTACTTCATGATTAACACTGTCAAATGCCTTAGAAAAGTCTATTAAAAAAACCAAACACATCTTTCCCTTGTCTACTTCCAAACGAATAAATTCACATATTCTGGACAATGCATCCAAAGTAGACTTTCCTGGAGTAAAACCAAATTGCATGTGGGATACTAAACCGCACATGCTGGAGAATTTTAAAAGCCTAGTATGAATCGCCCTCTCAAAAATTTTGCTAAGAACAGGCAGTAAGGCTATCGGTCTGTAATTTGTTGGATTGAAACGATCCCCACTTTTAAAGATAGGAATAGTGATCGAATCTTTCATGCTGCATGGAAATGAGGCCTGAAGAAACATCTGATTAACAACAATTACCAGCCAAGGAATAAGTAAACGAGAATTTAATTTAATTGCTTTAGCAGGCAAGGCATCAGGACCAGTGGAGACATTTTTGAGAGAAGTTATGTAAGAAGAAATTTCATGATCATCCACTGGAGCTAATGATAATGTACTCATGTTCCAAGGAACATTTCCTAATGCGGGTGGGAATGTGAACGAGTCACGAATCCCCAGGATAGGAGCACAGAAAGCTCTCTGCAGTGCATTAGCAGCGGGAACTCCTCCGCTATAACAATCTTTGTCTACTGTCACAATTATGTGTGCAGGACTAACACGTTTCTTAAGATTTACGGCAGTATGCATGACATCCCACACTTTTTTAGGCGAATTTGCCTCCAAAAAAAGCCTTGAGAAGTATCTACGTTTGGAGTCTTCACTTTGCACCTTGATAAGATTCGTCAGCTCGCGGAGACGCCGTTGCAAAGCCACATTGAATGGTTTTTTGAGTGCCTTAGAAACAAGATTGTCCCTAAGAACCATATTAGCAGTCAAATCAGGTGAGAGCCATGGAAGGGTAGAGAATTTGGCCCTCTTTCGACTCATGGCAACAGGTTGAAAATAAGCATTTCCCGTAGCCTCCTTCAAGACAGAAAAGAAAGAGTCACTCATCTCAACACCCTCAAATGAATGGGGAAGAGATGCAAGACATGAGCCTGCTAACAGTTGAGAGAAAATTTTATAGCAAAAAACTTT
Source organism: Sinentomon sp. SZTP_YWyxl (assembly GCA_030068105.1). Taxonomy (NCBI): domain Eukaryota; kingdom Metazoa; phylum Arthropoda; class Protura; order Sinentomata; family Sinentomidae; genus Sinentomon; species Sinentomon sp. SZTP_YWyxl. The sequence continues at coordinate 11,315 of JASGXE010008080.1, forward strand.
TTTGATCTCTAAGTCAGACTCATTGTCATCACTTGTTGATGTTCTGTGATTTTGTTTCCCTGACACACAAAAGGACGGAAAGTGATCTGAGATGGAATAAGAAATAACACCAGCTTTACAAAGAGAAACATCATTTGTAAATATCAAATCTATGCAAGAAGCTGAGGTCATTGTTACACGAGTTGGAGATTGGATTAATTGGTACAACTGATAAGAGGCCATGACTGCAAGGAGCTTTTGAGCTGCCACACCAAGCCTAGAAATGTTGATATTGAAGTCGCCCAAGAAAATAACGTGACCTGGTAAAGGGTGTGAGGACAAAAAATCTGACAAAATGTCACAAAATTTTGCATATGGATAGGATGGGGATCTATATATGACAATTATGGTTGTGTCCATTGTTTCATTTCTGACACTATCAAAACACAGATGAACCCCCAAAGACTCAACTTGACCTGGAACCTGAAGGGTTGAAACATCGAGCAAATTGAATTGAACTGCATTAGAAATGAAAAGTGCTACTCCACCTCCAGACCTAAGTGTTCTGGATCGATGCACATCTTGATAGCAATTGGCAATAGAAAAGAGGGCAGTCAATGGCTCACTGGTCCAAGTTTCAGTAACTGCTATTACTGTAGCCGTAACGTTTAAGGCAGCCAGAAAGTGCCTCAACTTGTCAAAATTTTTGGGTAGGCTCCTGATGTTGCAGTTTAGTACAGACAAAGAGTACCTGGCGAAGGTTGAATATGAGTTTACTAAATGCTATACAGAACATCAAATCTTTCTTGCTCCGGGCATATCATCAGGTAAAGGAAGACCTTCGGGGGGCTTTGCAGTTGTATACAATAAAAAATGGGCAGGGTGCCTTTCATTAGAGATTGTCAAACATGATTGTGTGCTGGCTACTGTAAGCGGAAGGAACACAAGGCTGCACCTAGCATTTCTGTATCTTTCACCAGCAAATAATATCATTGAAAGGCTGCAGCAGATCAAAGATTACCTACTTACAAAGTCCACTGTGGACTTGGCAAATCTTTATGTCTTTGGAGATTTCAATGCCAGAGTGGGCATTTCAGATGACAGGGACTCGGCCGAAGTTAATATTGATGGGTGGCAGGGAGAACGGAGGTGTGAAGATAGTGTAGAAAATCAACGGGGTCGGGTTTTGTTAGACTTTTGTTCTGATATTGGGCTGGTTGTGGTTAATGGTCAGCACCAAGATGACAGGGAGGGTAAGTACACATTCCATGGACCACAAGGTAAAAGCACAATTGACTTGATGCTCACATCCCCATATAATTTTGAGACTATCAATCATTTCAAGGTGTCTGGCCCAGTGGTTTTCACTGACCACTCCATTGTGGATGTTGAATTGTTGCTTCCCTGTAATTTTCAAAATAAAGTAGGCAACAAAAGTCAAACTGACAAAATGCACACATATACTTATCGCTGGGAAGCAAGAAATGCTGATCAATTTAAAACTAATCTCGAGTCGGCATCCATGTTGGGCAAGCTAGAAGCAGCAGTTACAGGGTTAGAGGTTGGTTATTTATCGGTAGACGAGGCAGTTGAGTCCATAACTGGTGTCATCCTAGAGGCAGCTAAACCCTGCAGGATCAGATCTAAAAGAAACAAAGAAAACGGCTACCTAGGTGCAAAACAACGGAAGAAGATCAGAAGCCCTTGGTATAAAGGTTGCTGTGAAGCTCTCGCAACTGAGTACAAGAGGAAGGTGAAAAGGGGTTATCCCTCAGGAGCGCTGGCCAGGCTACGAACGAGATACAGGTCTCACATTCGAGGGGAGAGGGCAAAATATCAGGCCTCAGAGGCAGCACGACTTTCATCGTTATGGAAGAGGAATCCAAAACTGTTTTGGAGGAAGTGGAGATCTTCCTTGCCGAAAGAAAAACAGAGGGATCCACCAGCAGAAGTATTTGGGGCATATTTTGCAGAGATGTTTGGAGAAAAAGAATTGGTTCCGAGTGATGATGGTGTTAATGGAAAGAGTATGTCATTCTGTTGCTCCAGTCTAAGAAGGCGTTGGGTTGAACAAGACCACAGCTATAATTTGTCCCCAGATCAGCATTTATCGACAAGCTCATCAGACAGCAGTGGGCTGACAACAGACAAGGATAAGGGAGAGGATGAAAAGTGGCTGAATGATGAATTAAATGAAGAGTTTACACCAGTAGAAGTTAGAAAGTCGGTACTGAGACTGTCAAATAATAAGTCTCCTGGCCCAGATTCCATACTGGCAGAGTTTTTGAAAGCTGGGGTGGAAGTGCTGAGCCCATTCTTATGTAAGCTGTTCAACATCCTTTTCAGATTTGGAAGCTATCCCTCATCCTGGAAGGAGAGTATCATTATTCCAATACACAAAAAAGGGGGTGTGGATAATCCAGAAAACTACAGGGGAATATCTCTGATGAGTCAATTTGGCAAGATATATTCAGGGCTGATAAGATCAAGAGTGCTGCGCTGGCTTCTACAGACGGGAAAACTTTCCAAATGGCAGGCAGGCTTTCGTCCGAACTACTGTACGATGGATAACATATTTCTCCTGAGCAATATAGCACATCTGTTCAAACAGCGAAAGGCAAATAAGCAGCTATATGTGTGTTTTGTGGACTTTAGGAAAGCATTTGATACGGTTAACCACCAATTACTGTTTAAAAAACTAAGAAATATTGGTTTGGGTGGTAAAGTTTGTGATGCTATTGGATCTATGCACTCAGACCTCAGAGCACGAGTGAGATGGAATGGAGAGCTCTCACAAGAATTGGGGTCAGACAGGGAGACGCTCTGTCACCTTTGCTCTTCAGTTTATATATAAATGATTTGGTGGATTACCTAACTGCATGCAACACCAGCTTTGTAACCATCAGAGGTCAGACTCCAAATTTTAAGATGACCATCCCTGCTCTGTTATATGCAGACGATACGGTGCTTCTGGCAGAGAATCCCCAGGCTCTACAGTTATCAATTACAAATCTGGAAGGCTACTGTAAATGTAATGGACTAGCCATCAATGATTCAAAAACAGAGGTAATGGTGTTCAATAATGGGAGGGAGGGCATATGCTCCTCTTGGTACTTGAATAATGTACCTCTAAAAGTAGTGGACACCTTTAAGTACCTGGGGGTGACGCTGCACAGCAAAAGAATTCTAAAATCAGCAGTTTTAGAGAGATCCCAAAGGGGCCGGCGAGCAGTATTCTCCTTAGGTGCAAGGATGAATAGGATGGGGCCAATATCGCTTTTGGATAAAATTGCATTGTACAATAAAATAGTTGAGCCAGCACTACTGTATGGTTCTGAACTCTGGGCTGGCTGCACACAAAATTTCAAGGAACTGGAGCGCATTGACAAAGGTTTTATCAAGAATGTACTGAGTTTGAGGAAATGCACTCCAGATTTTTATGTCTATGCTGAAACTCGTCGAGTTAGCATACACCAGAAAAGCAATTCTTCAAATGTTCCGATTCCTGCAAAGACTAGTTTCCTTAAATGAAAAGCATCCTTCGAAGGAATTATTCACTCTAATGGTTCAAATGGGGCCAGCACTGCGCACAAACTGGCCCAATTGGTGTCAATGCATAGACAGACAGGTTAATAATCTGGGCCTGGGTAGTTTTTTCTCGAGGTGTGGTGTGGATGAGTACTCAAACCTGTACGTCGATGCTTTGCAAAGGCTGCAAGATCAGTTTATCCAAACCTGGTGGGCCTCCATGGAGAAGAGCCGTAGGGGCAGATTATACAGCAAACTGCATGAAGGACAAGGGTATAACAGCATTCTGCATAGTCCTGCACCGGATCGGTTAAAAAAATTCTTGATTCGGTTTGTATGTGGAGGCCTTCTTCCAGTGGACAGGAAGTGGGGTTTAGAGCCTGTAGCCCACAGAACATTGTGCCCATTATGCCTCTTGGGTGATCTTGGGGATGAGGTGCACTTCATTTTTCAATGCCCAAGCTTTAAAGATATCAGGAGCAAGGTGTTGGGCACTGAGACTATTTATCCGGTTGGGGATAGTGAATTCCTGGCTATATTACAGACTGAAAATGCAAACCTTTTGACCCGGGTAGCAGGGATGATGGGCATAATTCTGAAGAAGTTAAGGGAAGCAGGTGAGCAACCTACAAGCACAACATAAAATGTTAGGAGGGTCACAAGTCAGGGTAGCAAAAAGTAATTTGTGGAAAAATTTCAAGCCTGGTTGCAGCGAATCCGACAAGTACTGAGGTACAGGATTGCAAATAGTCATTATGGACCCTGCAGTAAAATTTCAAGCCTGGGCCTGTTGATTGCGGGAAGAGATTTTTTCTCTCTCCCCGGCCACATTTGTGCGGAAAGAAGTTTTTTTTTTTTTTTCCAACCAAGTTTCATCCTGGTTGAGCATTTTTCGTCATGGTTGGGCATGGGCATCACCCATTCCTGACTTCTGGAGTATTGTTCCTGTGCTCCCAACTTTTTACAACCCTGCATAAGTGTCCAAGTTTTTATCAAATAAGTAGTTCGTAGTTTGGTTGCTTGGTAGGTATCCACCTATCTGCTTGGGAATAAAGGCTTGCATTTTCGGTACCAATTTTCAGAACTTGTAGGCCTATCCATAACTAGATATCTCTTGGGAAAGTTTTTACCTGATTTGTATTTGCAATGTAATCAGAGAATTTTCATTTGTGTCACATGTGCCCTCATAACTTGAGAATGATAGTCTGTCTGTTGTAATGAATAATACAAATCTCATTTGTGAACTTGTTTTCCTATACGGCTGGTATTGTCTTATTCATTTGTTGAAGGGTAGTAGCATGTGTAGGGGACTACAAAGGACATGGAGTGGGGAGCTTTCCCCCTAGCTTTTATCAATTAGACATGTCTGGGAAGAAACATTGTTTATACAGGAGCAAAGTACATACCTACCTAGTACCTACCTACAGGGTATTTTACTGGGGATTATTTGCAGGTGATAACAGGGGCTAATTCAAGGAGAGGAATAGCAGGGGCTGATAGGCTACTCTTTAGCCTGGTGGGCCCTTCCTTTGGCAACTGCAGCTGGGGCAGACACTTGAGGGTCACAGCAGGGTCGACAGGTTGGGGCGATTACAGTAGCAGATAAGGGATTCGGTTCAGGAGTTGCCTAGATGGCATCCAAAAGAGAGGATCGGGATATTGCCAATCCTTTGGGGATGTTGTACTTGGAGGTATCCCCAAATATTAGGATGCACCGACTCATGAACCATGGTTAACACCTTGGCTACCTCTAATTGTTGAGCTATTCTTTCTCTCTTTTTACTTTGCCAAGGAACTTGATCATCAATTATTAATAATAATTCTGAATACAAATGCCTATGAATGGTTGATCCATGTGGAACGCAAATGAATGGTTAAACCACGTGGGCAATGATGATCAAATTATTTCTGTTCAGTGGATTTTTGTGACAATTCAATAACGGTGCATTGGTTCAACATAAATACATGACGTGTCCACTGATGGATGAGAGGTTGGTGTTGACTGGTCATGGACCAATATTCTGTGCATTTGTTAAAATAATCATTGTTGAATACTGTGTCTTTGCCCTGGATGTATATATTTGCCTTTGGATAATATAAATAGAAATAAATAGAAAATTGGTCAAGGTTCCCACTCGTCCTGTTTCTAACTCTATCTTGGACATTTTTCTCATGCGGCCTGTCCACATTCTAAATTCCGTCTCTGTGGAAACAGGCATAAGTGATCACTTGGCTGTTCTGCTCATTTTGAACCTGTCGGTCCCACCTCATGATTTGGAGCCGCCTGTCCTGATTAGAGACTTCAAGCGAATGGACAGTGTTGGTTTTTCTGAATTCCTGCTCAGATCATTTCCCTCTTTTCGTGATAGGTATTTGGACTCTGTTCTGTTGCTGTTATGACTTAAAACCGAGCTTTATCGGTCACATCATTTGAACAATTTGACAAACATGATCATTTGGTGCTGCGCTGATGAATGGTGCACTCATCTGCTGCCAATGCGGCCCTTCTATCATCGTTGAATGATGCATTTGCTGATCTACAATTATGAATGGTGATATTCCAACTTCTATCCTGGTAAGTGTCAATGTCTGGATGGACTTGTTGTTTTTTTTTTGTCTTTTTTTTTCTTTCTTGGTAACAACCTGATGATTAAAATTTGTCACTATGGGAATTTTCTATTACTTCATTGAGGATAACAATAAAATTAGAATTAGAAATTAGTCGGCGGCCCTTGTTGGCGGCCCCCCACTGCGTGGTCAGTGCAAAACCTTTTTCACGCAGCTGGGAAGAGGGAGTGTGCGTACTGCTGGCGAACGCCGCTGGTGCTTCCGTGACTCCCTGCGCTTGTTAACCGGCAGTTGCCGGACGGCGCTCTCGCCGCGCGACTGACGCAAGGCGAACCTTTCCCTCATTGTAGTGCACTGGATAGGGTAGGTACTCACGTATTGCTCTAAAATGCTCTCATCCCTTATCGTGTTTCAAACTTTGCCTTTATTTGCCATCCAAGATCATCTTGAAGTAGGTACCTACCTACTTACCTATTCTTTCATTCCGTGTACCTGCCAGTCTTCTCTCGAATCAGTTGTTCAAATCTAAATTGTGACTTTCTTTCAAAATTTCAGATCCCCTTTTTTGCTTCTTTTTCTGTTTTTTTTTTCCTTCACTTTTTTTCTCGTTTTTTTTCCCTCTTTCTTTTTTGCTTTTTCTTTTTTTTTTTCTCATTCTTTTTTCCTCTTTTTTATCCTTTTCTTTTTTGTTTTTTTTTTTTTTTCTCCTTTT
>JASGXE010008081.1:0-17471 GCA_030068105.1 Sinentomon sp. SZTP_YWyxl
CTTGATCTGGATGGGTTGTGTGATTATGCTAGTGTCCCCGAGTCTGAGTTTAAGTGTGGTGTGCCAATTTGCCATCGCGTTCTCCAGGAATGACACAGTCACCGGGTTGATTTTATACATGTTAAGGACTTGTATGAGCCAGGAGTGGGGGACAGAATCGAACGCTTTCTTATAGTCAATATAGGAGGTGTGAATATTTCTTCGTGTGCGGTGGGCCTGACCAATAACCACCTAATCAATCAAAAGCTGTTCCTTACAACCTTGCGAATACCGCCTACAGCCTTTCTGCTACTCAGCCATGATCTTATTTCTCTCGCAGTGGACATAAATCTTTTCGGTGACACAGGACGTCAGAATCTTATATATGGTGGGTAGACATGTGATGGGCCTGTATTTTGCGGGGTTCCTGGTGTCTTCGTCCTTTGGCTTCAAATAAGTGATGGCCTGTGTCATGAATTCAGGCATCGTGGTTGGTTCTCTCAAAAATTCATTAAGGTGGCGCGTTACGTTTTCATGCGCGCAGCTAAACTTCTTGTACCAGTAATTCTGCACGCCATCTATCCCAGATGCCTTCCAGTTATGCGTCCTTTTAATCACCTCAACTACATCCTCAACAGTAACATTTATCTCAGGCATATCCTCATACTCCAACCCTTTGATCTCTTCCTCCATTATCCAAGCTGCCCCCATGTTATGCTGGACAGCATTTGACCAAAGGCCCGACCAGTACTTACCTAAGTCACCGGGTTCTGGCGGACCATTGTTTTGGGGGGTCCCGATTTCCACCCGCTCGATCACGTCTGTATATTATGTAACCGGGATCAAAAATTTCCGAATTAAGGACAGAATCATTGAGCCAGCTTTCAGTGCCGACAAAAATGTCTGGATCATGGGTCTCAATAAGTGAATTAAACGATAACACTTTATTCTTAACACTTCTACAATTTACTTCCAGTAAAGTGAGAGAAGAATTTGATAATCCAGCGTTTCCAGCGATGGAAGTTTTCTGGGTTGTTTGGCTAGAACAAACACTTGGGCAAGCAGACTGAGAAAATGTTGCAGAAGCAATTTCACCTTTTCTTGCCACAACGGAAAAAGTGGAAAAAGTGCCTGGAATAACATTTGTAGCATTTGCAAACCCGGAAATAGAAAGTTGATTGTCTTGCTTTGGAGGCAATTTACTGTTAAGCATTTTCATATCTGGACAAAAAGAAGGCATATTTATCTCGGCCACAAAAGGCTGGTGCAAGAATTCACCCAGTTTTTTTTTTTTCTAATTTTATTTTATTTTATATTTAAATTGATTAAATGTTTGGAAAATTCAGGAAGTCACCATTTTTCACATTAAGGGCACAAATTCATAGATTAAAGCATTTAACAATGTTTGCACAGATGTGAAAAGTGACAAGGCAAGAGAAGTTATAAAAAAGAAAGTGTTAGGCATGCAAATAGCAAGATAGAGCACTCACCAATGCGATGCACTCAGCATCCACCATTTCATCCAGCGGTATATCAAAGGATTTATCACGAAAGTTAGATTTGCAGAGGCGGCAAACATGACCTGCTCCAAAAACTTTGTAAATTCATTGACGCCAGTCCAATTTAGATGTACAAAATCCTTGGCCAACCAGGAAGTATTCGCCAAAAAATTAAAATCACTAAAATGTACATTATGCAAACTTTGGCACAGATGTGAGGTCATCTCATTGAATACCTTAAAGATATGGCATGGCAAATCCAATCTGACACTAACACCAGAAATACATATTTTACAATGGGGGAGAACAAATCGAATTTTATGAATAAGGGAAAGCATCTCAGACAAGATTCCCCACATCGGCTGACCCCGAGATAAATTATTTGACCCCAAGTGAATAACGATTAAATTTTTGTTTTTAAGAATGTCATAAAATGGTCCAAGAAGATAATCGGTGGCTTCACGTACCGTTGCGCCTAGGAAAGACAGCACTGAGGTTCTATTACCTGTGAGATGTTGACCGACTTATTCGTCTCACCGACATCTATAAGTCATGAAACAGACAAGTATGAAGAACTGGTCGGCAGAAGAAAATTCCATTCCCTTGCAGTTCGGGTAAAAAAGCCGTTGAAATGCGGCGAGAAGGAACAAAATGGGTGTTGTACATGGAGATGATGCTGAGTGCGCCTAGGTGCAGTATTAAGGAGATTAAATGTTCCAGGCAGTTTTATTAAAACCTTGGCTTTGACTATGTCATGGAAAAGCTACAGGCGTCTATTCAGGCGCCTTGATGCGAGGGAAGGGAAATTTAGTGTAGAAATCATTTCAGAAACGCTGGCGGTACGGTCAAAATTTTGTAAGATAATGCGGGCTGCACGGCGCTGTATTCTGTCTAACTGATAGATGTGGGAAGCCTGGTACGGATCCCAGACTTCGCATGCATACTCAATTAATGGCAGGACGAGGGAGCGATAGGCTTTAAGACGGGATTCGATGGAAGCATGCTTAAGGGTTCTGATGACAAAGGCGAGTGCGCCGCTTGCTTTCCTATAAACTGTGTCAACATGGCTTCCCCAGGAAAGGTCACGTGAAAAAACCACACCGAGGTATGTCGCCGAATACGCTCGGGTGATGTCGCTGCCGTCCAGTTTATAGAGAACAATTTAATGAAAACTGTCCGGATCTGGCCCTTGGAGAAGTTAACCCAGTGAGATTTGGACGGATTTGGGGTAAGGTTCCATTGGTGGCACTAATCAGTCACCTTGTCAAGATCAGCCTGCAGTGTGGTACAGTCGTCAAGTCCTGTCACAGTCCTATATAGTATCAGGTCGTCAGCATACAGCCTGACAGTAGAGCTTAGGACGTTTGGAAGATTGTTAATGAGGAAGAGTAGGGGCCAAGTACGCTACCTTGTGGAACACCAAATAATAGAGGGTCAGAGCTAGGCGAAAGATCATCCCCTACAGATACCCTAAACTTACGATTGATCAAGTAGCTCGAAAGCAGTGACAGTAGAGAAGAAGATAGATTCATTGCCCTGAATTTTTGCAAGAGTTTTCCATGGGGGATACTGTCAAATGCTTTTGAAAAGTCAATAAGGATGGCATGAACGCTGCATTTAGCTTCTAGTCAGACGCCTAAATCATGCGCAAACTCGACCATTTGAGTAGTACATGAGAGATTGCGCCGGAATCCATGTTGGTGAGAAAAGAAAAAATCAGAGTCACTTAGTAACTTGAAGATGTGTGAGTGAAGAATTTTTTCAAATATTTTGCTAAAAGGGTTGAGCAGAGAAATGGGACGATAAGATTTCGCAAGGCGCTTGTCGCAGCCTTTTTTTGGCACGGGTATGACTTTTGCAATTTTCCAGTCGTCAGGAAAAGTGGAGGATCGAACAATTCTATCAAACAGAGGTGCCAGGAAATAGGACAGTTCTAAGGCTAACGGCTTGATCAGCTTGTTCGGTATTCCATCAAGTCCAGGTGCCTTGTTGTTTTTTAACCGACGAAGAAGAAGCTCTATACCGTTGCGGGAGATGACGATACAGGGGGCCGCTTGAGTTGGAAAGCTGTCACATGCAGGTAGGGTGCGAGGGCCATAAGAGCATCCAGGAGGAGAATCATTGGGTGTGGTTGAAAGGAAGGAGTTACTCAATTGATCGGGAACCACTGTGGCCGAGGCTGCTAAATTTGTGGGGGTTGGGCTGAGAAAAAGATTCCGAAAGACTTTGGCTATGTCCATTGATGTTGCGATGAGTTTACCGCTATCGGGACTGATCAGCTGGAGGTCATTCTTAGGTCGTTTGTTCAGGGAACGCAGGAAACTCCAAAAAGGTCGAGCGTAGTCTCATGCAATCGCTTGTCCAATAAAACGGTTATAGAGAAAGGCACTATACTGTCGGATTTCATCTTTAAGGGAGGAAAATGAAAGGCGGAGATTTTGTCTTAGGGATTTTTTCAACAATGAGCAGAGTTTTCGCTTTTGTTGGAAAAGGCGCTCCAGCTTTTTGTCTACCCAGGGATATTGTAAAGATCTTTTACTGGTTTCAACTGGAATCCGTGAGTGAATTTCTCTCAACAGCGATTGAATAACCTTCCAGATGTCATTGGGTGTACCCTCCAGAGCCAGATCCAGAAAGTCAGGGTAACTCTGGCAAAGATATTTTCTAATTGCAGGCCAGTCAACTTTTGCAAAATCAAACGATTTGAATGTGAAAAATTTTGGTTTTGCTTGGGGAACACCCGCTTTAAGAACAAGCATGTCATGATCACCAATTCCAGCCTTAACTTCATACGTAAGATTAACATCAGAATTAAAATTAACAAAACAGAGGTCTAGAAAGCTGTGTCTAGTGTTGGGCCTCCGGAAGGTCGGGTGATGAATGATCTGAACGAAACCAAGGTTGACCATAGTATCGAGCAGAAGGCGTTCCCTACAGGACAGTCCTATGACGCTAGGGGTATCCTAAACATAAGACTTAAATAAATTTGACCAAAATTGTTATGGCCCCATGCCCTCCAATATATCTTGGTTTGTTAAGTGCAGGGAATCTCCGGCGTTTTATATCTATGTCTAAGAAGAAACGCTCTTACGGAGTCCACCTCGTAGCATTCATAAGTATGATTAGCCTTTGGCATTGGAAAACAGATGTTGCGAATTGTCTAAGCGGAAAAGTTTTAAAGCACTGCTTCGCAGAAGTTTCATCGTTTTCCGTAGAACTATGGAATCTATCCAAAAAAGTTAATATAGGAATTTACTGTATGGGATGAGGCAAAAGGAAATTCCCTTTGCGCTTCAGTTTCCATTATGGGCATTCCCTTAAGGGAAATGTGAAATTATTTAGCGTTGTTGGAATGTTTGCTCTGCGAGTTCCTATTGGAATTATAATAATAGAGAGGATTCTGCTGCTGTTTCAGTTTTGATGACTCTCCCCTCTCCCGCTTTGCCTCGGTTAACAAGCAATCCGTTAAGAGGGAACATTTACGCGAAATAACCTATGTCCACTCATTTCATGTTTGACACTCCCTTATTTTCCAAAAATTTTCGTTCTGCTTCATTGTCAGGCGCCATTTAGAATCAATGGCAAAGTGCGCCGCAAAACGTCATGCCACTCGTGTTAAGCGTGAACTTGCATCAAGACCTGTTGAAATTAGATGGCCCCTGCATTAGTCAGGCCTAAATTTTTCCTATGTTCGACGACTTTTTTCTTTATTTATTTATTTATTTTTATTTATTTCAACAAAAGCTGCCACAAATTGCTCTGGTGGCAGGTCAACGAACAAAGTTCTGAGTCATAGGAAATACAACAAAAAGCGAGAAGTCCATACAAAAAATTAAAAAAAAATCAGGCGGCATAGCAATCTTATGGAAGATCTGGTGCAACGCCCAGAAGGAGCGCGGTGTGGGATATGAGTGAGGAAGCGGCAGTCAGCCCATTCCAGTCCCTGATTGTTCTGGGGAAGCACGAATTAAAAAGTGTATTTGATCTGCAAAGCAGCAAGCAAAAAGAGAGACCATTGCTTGAGACTTTTGCTTGACTCTGTACGCGGCATTGATATTCATTTTTAATCCTCATTTTCCCAACTTTTCCAATGAATTTACACAATATTATCATTTGAAAGGTCTCTCCTATTACTAAACCTATAATAAACTTCACAGATTTCCATTGTGAATCGGAACTTTTTGATTTCTATGCCAAATCGATGGTTTTGATTGCAGGATTTCCTTGTTTGTAGGACTTCTTGTTTCCTTCCAAGCATATATTAGCTTTAAATGAATGATATACATATAAGGTTTTTAAGCGGATCTATTCCATCGGCATCGTCTCTTTCAAAAATAGTTTCTCAAAATGTTCTCGCCTCTCGTTGGACAGACAAGCAGCTTGGGCGCAGAGTTACCGCGGCCGATGGACAGACCACAGCCAACCCCCTTCAGAGATTGAAGGTAAAATGGATTGTAAAATAGAGATAAAATAGAGATTGAAAAATAGAGATAAAAGGTAAAATAGAGATTGATTTTTTACCATTTAAATCTTTTCCCAATTACACCGGAAAAAGAAGTTACTACTTTTATGAAGTCACTACTTTTTAATTACAGGCAGTTCGTGAAAAATTCATTTTCAGAATTTTTTAAAATGTCACCATTTTTGTGTTCCGAAATCAAAATTTTCTGCCACAATACAAAATTCCTGGTGATTTTGCTGATGTTCGGCAGAACATGCTTCCGGAAAATGAAAAACTTGACACCATGTTTTAAATAGTTTCGACCGAGGAAATTTGCTATATCGATTTTTCACGAACTGCCTGTACTTCAAAAGTAGTGACTTCATAAAAGTAGTCACTTCTTTTTCCGGTGTAAATGAGGTATAATGGGAAAAGATTTAAATGGTAAAAAATCAGGAGTCTATAATGCCTGCAATAAACATCGAAATCGTTATAATAGTGACGTAATGGCTGCGGTTACAACATTCAGTTTTACTAATTTCAGTTCTATTGCATTTCAGCCTTGCATTTCAGGATAACCTTAGAACATTGTTCTAAGGTTATCCTGGAACATTCAAAGGATTTTGCAGCAGCGACTAAGATTTTAATTAAACCCTTTTGTTTTTATAGGCATCTGCGTGTATAACCTTCTACACTTGCGTTTCATAGACCCTTAGAGACCGTTTCCATTTGCATCACGTTTAGCATGCCTTTGGGATAAAAGAATACGTGTGTACGTGAAGCATAAATGCGTACATCAGTGTATATTATCATAACGGAGTGTTTAGATAAGGTCGGCCAACTGTTTTAGACATGCACGCATAACATTGTGTGGCAATTAAAATAGTGCGCATGTGCACAGTGGGAGAAAATTAATGTACCCATGCATGTGTTTTTCCCATTTAACTGTTGCCTCCTAAACTTGTGTTTCATTCTTACGCAGACAGTAGAAATTAAAGTGCTAGATTGCAGTCAAGCTTTTTGGAAGTGTGAGATTTTGGCCTCGGTTCTTGAAGAGGATCTTTAATTTCTACAGCAAAGAGTTTTTACTAAAATCTGAACAGTCACAATTTTTTACATGTATGGGTACATTATCGTTTCTTGCAGTGTACCTACTCCTCACTCATTTATTTCTTTTTGTCTTCAGGTTAGTCCCTCTTTCCATTCGATGTCGTTTTTCTGTTTTTCGATACTTACCAGCCAAATAATCCCCGATGGACCGAAAATACCAATTCGCGACGGCAGTTCTCGCATAATAATGCGCGAGCGAATTGCGGTTGACCGTTGTGGTGCTTTCTGTGTAATCCAGTCCGTATGTATGGGCAAGGAAAGCATTACCCGACCACCACTTTCTGGCATTCGGAACCCCAGTTTTACATTCAAGGGACAGTTTACAGAAACCGCTAAACCTCGCCCGAATTATTATGGCCGCCCTCACCCTTTGCTGTTCTGACAGCCCATGCTGAACTTCACCGCCCAATCCAGTCCGTGACGACGAAGTCAACCATAGTTCAGCACCTCAGAACTTGTTCGGTCCGACCTGCGAACAGCGCACCTGCTGTTACCGATGACCACATCACGTAACGCGCTCCCGACTGCGAGGAATTTCCCCAACGTTATTCGAAGATATTTGGCGTAACCTGTATGGGGTAAACGGATATGGCGGTCATTTTTTAAATGACAGATTTCCGGAAGAAATGATCAAGAGTGATGAAAGAAAATGCTATTTAGGCTATGCATAAAAAAGCGGAGTATTCGAATTCACCAACGCGCGAAAAGGTCTGGCCATTCTCAACCCGGAAACCGAATTGCATCATGCACAGCCATTTGCAGAGGCGATATTTGAAGCAATAGTCCCTTTGCTGGAGATAGCTTGCAGCCGCACCCACGGTTCGAAGTTTCTCGACGGGCTGCTCCGGTTACGTATAATTCCGGTTTCGCATAACCAGTTTTTTTTAACTGAATTGAACCTTTTTTATGCGAATGCGGAATGCAGTCGACTTTCGCACAATTCTGGGTTCGCAAAATTCCGACGTCGCATAACTCCGGTATCGCATAAGAGATGTTGCAGTCCAGCCAGCCATACAGCTCTTGATCGAGGCAAAAATTGGACCTTCTTTATTCTTCAAAATTGATAAAATGTGAACAAACCAAAATCACAGATTTAATATTAGTTCAATTATAAAGCGATGAAACGTCTGGAAATAAGTCAGGGCGGCAAACTGCGATGCAACAGGCCAGAACTCTGAAGGTATTGAGAGATGATAGTCGAGGGCTCAGGAAGGGAGTTCTAATCGCAAATGGAACGGGGAAAAAGGGGTTGTGGCACTCACTTGGCGAACAATGGGGTGGATTAAACAAGCACCGTTCAGGGACATCATTTAGGGGGCAGGGGGCGACTGCCCCTCCCTGACTTGAAATGCCCCCCCCTGTGTCTTGCTTGCCCCTCCCTGGCTTGTGCTTTTGGCTCGCCATGTTGGGAAATTCGGCCCCAAAAATACGAAAATTGCACTCAAAATGGATACGAAATTTCAAAATGTCTTCAGCTTCTGGAGGGCTCCGCCCCCAGACCCCCTGGCAGGGGCTCTGCTGCTTGGAACCCAGCCCGAGGCCCCAAATTCTTGGGGGCTCCGCCCCCAGATCCCCCTCTGGGTCAGTGCGCAACTCGCTCCCCCAGGTTTGGACCTCCCTGCGAAACCCTGAAATGACGTCCCTGGCACCGTTAACAGTTCTTCTCTGGATGGACTTACGTAAACGGATGGGAGTTGAAGCAACACCTCTTCGTAAGCAATTGGACGAAAAAGTTCCAAACGATGATTGCGGCGTTGCTGCAAGCTTGACAACCCTGGACCATCCAACAGCGCAGGAACGCCATGTTTTCGGTCACATGCTCCAATTGTGGACGGCTCTGACAGCCCGGCGCTGAACTCTTTCTATGGCATGAATTTCACAAGCCAAGCACTCACCGCAAGCGTCGTCAAGAAATTCATTAATATATTAATATTTTTATATTAATCTTTCAAATTATATTAATATTCAAGAGATTCATTAATCTTCAAGAGATTCATAAATCTTTAAGAGATTCATTGATCTTCAAGAGATTCATTAATCTTCAAGAGATTCATTAATCTTCACGAGATTCTTTAATCTTCAAGAGATTCTTTAATCTTCAAGAGATTCATTAATCCTCAAGAGATTCATTAATCTTCAAGAGATTCATTAATCTTCAAGAGATTCATCATTCTTCAAGAGATTCATTAATCGTCAAGAGATTCATTAATCTTCAGGAGATTCATTAATCTTCAAGAGATTCATTAATCTTCAAGAGATTCATTCATCTTTAAGAGATTCATTAATCTTTAAGAGATTCATTAATCTTCAAGAGATTCATTAATCTTCAAGATGACAAGATTTTTCAATTCCCGCAACTTGACAGTAATTTAAACTTAACACCATGAAACTTAACGCTGAAAAATACAAAATTGTGACTATCACAAATAAACGCAACCCAATTCGGCAACATCACGCCATAAATGGTGTTGGGTTTGAGCATGTAGAAAATATAACTTATCTTGGTATTAATCTCGCTACCGATCTAAATTGGTTTCTGCACATTAATACAATTGTTAAAAAGGCACGTAGGGCCATGTATTCTATTCGTCGAAATTTTCGGAGATGTCCTCAAAGTACCAGAGAGCTTGCTTACTTGGCATTTGTTAGACCTCAACTTGAATATGCATCGGTCGTTTGGGACCATTACCTTGCTGCTGACTTATGCTTATTTGAAAAAATACAGCGTTTGGGAGCTCCTTTTGTGACTGGCAAATATTCTCGCTACAGCAGTGTGTCTGGAATGATTTCAAAATTGAACTGGACTCCGCTACATATCAGAAGGAAAATCAGCAGGTTAATATGTCTTTTCAAAGTGGTCTCCAATATTGGTGGTTGGGGTGAATTGTTGCCACTAATTCAGAGACCGACATACATTTCAAGGCATGACCACTAATTCAAAATAAGGACCCTTCCATGTCCAAGAACGAATGTGGAGAAATTTTCTTTTCTTCAGGGAACGATTACCGACTGGAATTCCTTACCCGCCAAAATTTTTAACACCCCAATTTCCATAAATCTGCTGAAAGCACGTCTTTGCGCATTCTTTCAGAGCTCCACCTATTAGGCCTTGCTATGTTCACATTTTACAACTCAAAAAGAATTCAACTTTGGTACTTGATGACTGTTTTAGGCTAAGCCTTTTTCGTAGTGTGGCCGTCGTAAAATGAGGCTCTTTTCGTGATTTCATAACTTTTATTTTTTGTTCGCTTAAATTTGATGTAATTTTTGAATATGAAAGGGAGTCCACCTCCTAAATATAAACAGTTCAATTCAATTCAATTGCGGCATCTCTTAGTTAACGGATTAAGAAACCAAGTGACCTGCAAGCTTTAACAATGCTGTATTTTGTCTGTAGTTACCACCGCAATTGTGCGAAACTAGAACATGCGAAAGCCTATAATACATTCAGCATTCGTACAGAAAGGTTCAATCCAGGCCACAAACTGATTACACGGAACCGGAATTACGTCGTACGCGAATGTCGAATTAGCGAAACTGGAATATGCGAAACTGGATTATGCGAAACTGGAATACGCGAATCCGGAAGACACGGCTCGATGTGGTCTGACTGTTGTTCTCATCGCTTGTAAGTGCTGCGGTCTCTATACAGGGTGCTCCGCCGATAAATATTCTAACAAAGGAGAGGTTTCAAAAAGGTCAGGCGAATTAATGCGGATCTCATAACTTAAGCACGGCGTGGTGTAATTTCACGCATTACACGAATGCCATGTGATGTTTTGTGGCACATGTTGCCATTGATTCTAAATGCCACTGAGTTAATACTGAAGTCAGGCAGAGCTGTTCTAAGAGTTTTGGCGGGCAGTGTAAAATGAGCGAGCGAAGAGAGAGTATGGAGAATAAAAAGAAAGTGCCGGATTTATAAGAACTTCCGCATTGAAAATACCCGCTGAGGCTTCTCGTGAACTATCCATAAGCAACTTCCTTTTTATTCATAAATAAATCCGTAGCCCCATTTAGAGGAAGACGAAAACGCATGCGATAGTAGCCATTTTGAAGTTGAAAGAGGCAGTTGAAGAAATAAAACCACAAGCGCAGGTGGTCCTTAACTTTGAAGGAAGGTGAAGACAAAGGAACACCCTCAGCGTTTGAGAACATACTTTTTTCACCAGCACAGGGTGTACCGGATGCAACGCCTCCGCACGGAAGTACCGGAAGATTGTGGCTGGCTATATATGTGGTTGGATTATAAATTCATCTGCAAGGTGGTTACAAAACGGGCCAAGATTACTCAAACTGCGCCTGTCGCAGGCGTTATACGAAAACGACTTCTAAAAAGGACTCAAGAGTGTCAGTGAAAACACTAACGATCCTCAGATATCGAGGTTAACTGATACCAACGCATTTGTTGCAGTCATCTCTGAGGCGTCTGGACGTAAGCTCATTTTTCCTGTTCTGGGAAGATCCAAATTAAATTAATGTCAGTTTATGGAGCCTCATTGCCCACTCGGGGAGAGCTTTGCTCTTTGAGATTGAGGATGTTGGTATCTGACTGAGGCCTGGCGAACTGATTACATCTGGATTTTACAACGAGACGCAGTCAAAGCTTGAAGGGCATCATTTTCAACCTCATCTTCTTGATTGGAAGGTGGTCACCTTCCAAACGATGAATATATGCGTCCGAAACTCATATTGCCATTACTTAGGGTAGGGGGCTGGGGTGAGCTATCAAAATACATTCAAACTCCAACCTTCTTTTCGCAGCAGGATCATGTTTTAAAAGTGAGACCCCTTTTCTTCAGAAGGGACTTTGGCAAGTCCTCATTTTTGGGACAATCCATTGATGATTGGAATTCCATTCCACCCAAGCTCCTCGGACCGCCGATATCATTGCCTATTCTTAGGTGCAGACTAGCAAAATCTCTTGGTACATGCACCGCCCACGAGTGAGGCTTGGTAGGTCCAATGGCTATTTAGAATGCTGCAATCTGGTTTGTTTATATCGTTTAACTTGTTTAGTTGTTGTTTTGTTTTTCTGAATATTGTCACTTCGTTTCGAAGTTGAAATTCTATTGGCATAACATCTGTGTAATTTCATTGTATTGCAATCCTGTATGATAAGGGGAAGCCCCCTCAAATACAGTCAATCATTCATTCATTTATACTTATCCGGCCGTTTTCTTGGCTTCGGATGAAGGCTTGGAAGGGAGCAGATCTTATGCAGCAGGAATTAGGTTCTCCCCCGCAGGGTCGGAGTTTTCATCAAGAGAAAAATGCTTTGCATCGAAACTGTTATGGTGGTCCGTATTCTCCGTCTGATGTTCATCCTGTTGAAACCATAAGCCCCTGCGGTCCTGCTTGAAATCCAGAATGCCATCGAAAAATACTTTATCCTAGAAGTTCATCCTGTACTTTATAAATTTCTTAAGGAATTCCTGAAGCTCGCATCGCTCAAAAATAATTATGTACCTACACTGTAAGAAGATTAGCAGTTTTTACAATCTTAGCAAAAACGTAAATTTTCGAACGCATGAGTCTCTATAAATTTGCATGAGAAACGTAAAACGCCTCCTCTGAGCAAGGAAGTCCCAGTGTGCAACAGTGTAATTCAATATTAAATGATGTTCTGGGCATCCGCAATATTAAAATAATTACTTGCATCTTCAGTAAAGAGAACACTGGTTATTTTTATCACGAGGTGAAACCAATGCCAGTAATATACGAATAAAATACGAATAATATACGAATAATATACGAATAATATACGAATAATATACGAATAATATACGAATAATATACAAAATATACATCAACAGAACGAATAATTTTTGTTGCGCTCACCGGGAAGCGAATTTACAAACTCCGACCGATGAGCGAGATTAGTGATTTTCACGCTTCACACTGGGCACCGCAGACGGCAGAACGAGAAGGCGGGATAGTTGTGCCCACCCTTATGTCTCTTCAGGTGAGGTAAGGTTAGATCAAGATAATTTATCCCAACTTAATGGTGGATAACCTAACCTAACCTAATCTAACCTAACCTAACCTAATCTAACCTAACCTAACCTAACCTAACCTAACCTAACCTAATCTAACCTAACCTAACCTAACCTAACCTAACCTGACCTTACCTCACCTATACTCAAAATGGATGGAGAGAGCTATGGGTGGGCAGAAAAACCCGCCATCTCGTTCCGTGGCGCCCGGTGTGACGCGTGAAAATCACCTCGCTCATCGGTTGGGGTTTGTTAATACGCCACCGGGAAAGTGTTGACGAGGTAAAGATTTTCATGGTTTGGTGATATCCGACGCTTGGTGATCACAAAATTTGCTGCTATCCCAAGAAGAAATCATGTCACTTCCTTCTGCAAAAAAAAACAAGATTGCGACAACCAAATTCCACCGTTGTGCATCCTTTTTGGAAGTTTTGAAATTCAGAATGTGGAACATAAACTTTTTTTAAAGGAGGATCCATTTTTCCTTTTAACACGTTTCCGATGGGATTAGGACCGAGACCGGCGGATTCGCGCACTTGAACCACGGCAAGAGCCGACGTCGATACCGACAGAGCCAACGAGGCATCACGCTGTATTTTTTTGTCTAAATCTCCTACTAAATTCAAATCGGAGCGCAAGGGGTGCCACGGAAGCAGGGAACCAAATATGGCGCTCCAATTTTTTGGAAACGAAGATGTTGCCTCTGAGTCGGTCTGTAAGTTGACCAAAAACCAAAAATGGAGCGTCAGCTCCAGGCCACTCCGTCTCCATTCCAGGATTTTCGAGTATAATGCGAGCAAAGTTCAAAACGCATTCTGTATCCACCGAACACACCATTCTCAATCTTCCGTCTCTGTAAACCTCCCGATAAGACCACGATTTTCCAGTTGTGAGCGTTTGGAGTTTGGGACTGGGAACGTTTTAATGCTAGCGTTTGGGTATTTGGATTACAGTTGCGCCGGAATAAAACCGCTGTCGGCTCCATTTCAAAATGTTTATGAATACGCTTGTAAATTTGTTTACTCTGTTTTTTAATATTCACATCAACAACTTCCCTGCTCGGAATAATGTTCTGATTTTTCATAAGCCACCGTTTGTAAAATTATAATCCATAGGCCTACTATACGTAATATTTTAGATTGCTTTTGCTTTACAGTAATTTTACAGCTTTCTGCATTTTAAAACTTACATGCACTGGAAAGAAAATAGTGGCAGATTGCCACTATAAGACTACACTAATAGACTAGTGGCCATGGAGTCCAATACATTTCTTGCCAGTAAAATCGTGGCTATCTGCCACTTTTTAGTGTAGTCTTCTTTTCCACTATTTTTCTTACAGTGTCCAAATTAAGAAACCGCTCACAAAATATTGAGTATTCACACTATAATTACTGATGAGCAACAGCAAATGTGATTTTAGAATTGACTAAATCCAACCGAGATCGATACGGATTTTGCCTAACTCATAACCAAGAGTAAATTTTTTGTTGACCGACAGCAAATTTGTGAACTTTTTTACTCAACTGTTAATTTCACTGTTATCGCAATGCGAAATTACATGCGTGCTGTGGCTGTTCTATTTTTACCGTTGATGAGAGACATGTATCTTACGTTGACTCAACGGTAATATTTTGCTGTTACCTCAACATCATTTTCGCTTCAAAACTTTTTACAGTGTAGCCTATTCTTCCGGTTTTCCTCGAAACTTTTTTCTTTGGCTTCCGCTTTCACTATAGGTACATTATGGGAATAATAGGCAGAGATGCGGATGGCTTTTCTTAATGGTTTCCGTTCTGGAATGAGCCTCTTTACGTACAGAATATACTCATAGATAGACGGGAAAATAACAGAAATAACTGTTTTCCGCAACTGTTGTGAGCATCTCGAGTAATCGCGCGAGCGCTGAAAAATATTCGAATTTATTAAGTACAGTGAAAAATATTAATGATCCTACGCATGGAAGCAAATGGGCCAGCAACACACGCAATCAAATGGGACAACAATGCAACTTTCAAAAACTCAAATTTGCTTAAATTTGCAATAGAATTAAAAGTTTCCCACTTTTAAACTTTGTTGTAGTGTGGCACTTTTATTTCTACTTAACGGAGGCGACGATTTAAATGGAAAACCGTTTATGTGGAACAATTATTAGTTTCCACACTGTACACTTCCCATCACAACGCTTCGAAACACAGGAGTTCATTACCGACGCAAGGGCCATCTAGAATGAATGACATTTTATACATCGTAAATCACATAGCAATCGTGTAACACGTGAAACTGCATCAAGAACGGCTGAAATTGGATAGCCCTACGTATTAACCAAATCTTTGGAATTCCTCTTACTGGAAGAGTTTCACGGACTTTGTAAATTGGGCCAGTACCTACACAAAGATTAAAAATTAAAAAAAAAACAAAACATTAAAACTTACAAAACCAAACATATAAAATTCGAATCTTCGTAGCTAGGCAACAAACAGTCTGCAAACTATTTTTAATGTTCTTTCACGTCACGATCGGTGCAAATCTTATTGAAATATCATTCGGGCACCTGATAAAACTTTATAAAAATGAAACAAGTTCGGTGAATTTGTAAAAAATCTTCATAATTAAATAAATTCGCCGAAGTACGAAAAGAAATGCCCCAACCAGTGATCGAACCTAAACCCATCGAGTTGCAGACAGCAACGTTTATCATAAAAAAGTTAGCCAGCATTCGAAAGGAAAGTAAAACTTTCCGGTGGATTCTTTGTGGCGGAAAGCAGGCTCTTGTCTTCGCTGATCAGGTGAAATCTGTCCATCCAGCCAACAGAAATTCCGGATGCTTTGTTTAGCTAATGGGTAAAGATTCAGGTGATTATCGCTTGCAAACGAGACCCAACCTTCAACACACGACACAAGCCTTCTCGGTAACCGCGGCAGATGTCCATCCAGCCAACAGAAATTCCGGATGCTTTGTTTAGCTAATGGGTAAAGATTCAGGTGATTATCGCTTGCAAACGAGACCCAACCTTCAACACACGACACAAGCCTTTCGGTAACCGCGGCAGATGTCCATCCAGCCAACAGAAATTCCGGATGCTTTGTTTAGCTAATGGGTAAAGATTCAGGTGATTATCGCTTGCAAACGAGACCCAACCTTCAACACACGACACAAGCCTTCTCGGTAACCGCGGCAGATGTCCATCCAGCCAACAGAAATTCCGGATGCTTTGTTTACGAAATGGTTTGGTGAAAGGATTTCCTCGCAGAGACTTCTTTCTTTATTTTGCAGGCACCTGCTATCAGTGGGGCAGGCAGGGGTTGTATATTAATTTGATCTTCGGGCTATGGGCTTCCCACCTCCGGCGCGGCGCTTCGTATGCGAACGAACAACGCTAGTTTTTAATATCATTTTGATTCAAATAAAAAAAGATGCCAAACCTGTTTGTTTATTAAAAGCCCTTTGCAGATGCTTTATGCGATATGGTCAAACTTTTCAGGGTCCAAACATTCTGAAATCTTTCATTTGACTTTAAAGTTGTTATAGGCATTTTCACAAATGCTGCGGCAAAATCACAGTTTGAAGTTGCATAAAAAATAAACAAATTATAGTGCATATATACTGAGCTTATCAAAAGTCCTCGAACATAGGCGATATTTTTAAGGCCAGGCTTATACAGGGGCCATCTAATTTCAACAGGGCGAAATGCAACTTCACACCTTACACGAGTGTCATGATGTTTTGCGGCGCACGATGCCATGTATTCTGAATGGCCCCTGAGTTAAAACGGAGCTCCTATGTTCGAAGACTTTTGATAAGCGGTGTATATATACTCGTACACCCCAATTTGATGAAAAAAGCTGTTAAAAGAGCATTCTCCGGAACTGTCATATCACGCCATAGTCCTTTCAACCAACATTGTCTTCGCCGCAGGAATGCAAGCCTTGTATAGCGTTGATTATGTTCACTGCGGGACTTGCAGCACAGGCAAAGTCAACATTGACTGGAGGGGAACTTATCATAATTGAGAATAGATGACCTTTTCAAACCATTTTTCAATTTAGATTTCGATTCTGGAAGTTTGGAGGAATTTCCCAACCCAAACATTATTTTCTCGACTGTTTCTCAGCAAGTGCTGGTACTCATATACACTGCACGGTTTAGTCTTCAGAGATGGTACTGTATTATAACTCAGGGGCATATTCTATAAGCGGAATTAAAGGAGCAAGTTCTGCAGAATTTAGACAAGGAGCGTGTGAAAGTAAATTTCCCCCGCAGTAGGCGAGCTTGCAGTTTTAAGATTTTTAGGTAAAGTTAATCCTATATATGGGGACAGTATTTACTGTCCCCATCGTTCTCAGAATATCAAAAATCCATTCTGAAATTTTTTAGCGGGGGCACGTTTCCCAACAAAAATCCGAACCAACGATTTTCCCTCAAACTTTTTGGAAAATTTGAAAGGT
>JASGXE010008082.1:0-18572 GCA_030068105.1 Sinentomon sp. SZTP_YWyxl
TATGGAACTTGATTTCCACTAAGAGGGGAACAAAGGATCATCGTCATTGCCTTCAGGATGCAAGTGGAAATTTTTTTTGCATTTTGCATTTTTTTGCAATTTTTTTTTTTGCAAGTGGGGAATTTTTGCATTCGGATTTTGATAAGGCAAGTCTGCTAAACACAAACTTTGTTTATGTTTTTTCACCTGTTGACTTGCCTTTTAAATTTGTGGTATCTGATTGCATAATGCATGGCACTTCCCTTTGTTCGAAATTTGATATCCAGGAGAAAAATTGAAAGGTGGATCAAACATATGCCTAACTCCAATTCTCTAACAAGTGATGGCTTCTCTTTCCAGTTTATTAAGTTGTTTCCTTCTGTTTTTTTAGAATTTTTTGTTGTTATTATGGAAAAATCATTGCTTCTGGGGCAGTTACCAAGAAGTTGGAAATATGCAATTGTTTGCCCAGTGTCAAAAAAGGTGATCGAAGCTTGGTTTCCTCTTATAGGCCAATCAGCTTGACAAGTGGGTATTGCAAATTGATGGAACATAACGACTATCTTGTTGACTTGTTGGAAAAAAAGATCTTTTGAAGCCAAGCCAGCACGGCTTTCGGAGGGGTTTCTCATGCTAAACACAGCTGGTTTGTTTTTTCCAATGCACTTCCGATGTCCTTGACAGAGGAAGTCAATTGGATGCAGTTTTCATTGATCTTGAAAAGGCGTTTGATCTGGTTCCACATAGTTCCCCGGTCAGGAAGTTGTTGTGCATTTGGGTGCAGATAAGATTGTAGTGAATTGGATTTCTGATTTTCTGATTGGTCGTTCTCAGCAGGTTAGGATCAAAAACTCTACTCATCCTCTGGCCTCGTTTCCTCTGGTGTACATGTTCTCGGGCCAACACTTTTTTCCATTTTTATAAATGATTTACCTGATGAGCTCACTTGTCAGCCATTTCTTTTTGCGGATGATTGTGCCATTATCAAAGAAATATCAACTCTTGATGATACTTTAATCATGCAGGGGGATCTGCAAAAAATTGAGCAGTGGTGTACCACATGGGGTATGAGGTTAAATGTAGGAAAATGCATTGTAATATCATTTTCTAAAAAGGTGTTGCCTATTGTTGGTTGTTACCACTTGTCTGGTGTTGTTTTGCCTTTTGCTGATTGTGTCACTTATCTGGGAGTCACTTTCACAAAGACATAAGAAAGCAAATGCAGCTCTGTTCTTTGTTAGGCGTTCTTTTCGTACTGCAAGTAAATTAGTGAAAGAAAAGGTATACTTTGCACTGGTTCGGTCCCTTTTGGAGTATGCCTCTGCAGCATGGGATCCGTATCACCTCACACATGGAAGGCGTTGATGCACAATGGACCTTCATAAAAAATTTCATAACATCTTTACTGGATCGTATCCCAACAGATAGGAAGGTTATTGACACGAGGTTTCCCTGGTCAAATGACCAACTTAAATCATTAATTCGCAAAAAGCGAAGACACCACAAGACCGCCATCGTCTTCCCAACAGACATCAACTTGGTGTGTTTGAGGGCCATATCCGAGTAGGTATCTGAACTCAGCAAAAGTCTCTTTTCAAGATACATTAACTCTCTTGCTGAATCCCCATATTCAACGCGGTTTTGGGATTTTATTAGGAGGAAAAAGAGTGGATATTCTGGTATCAAAACACTTCTGGATGAGGGCGGTTGCCCATTGGAATCGTCAGTTGGGAAGGCGAATTCTTGCCCGCGCCTTCAATGGCAATTTTAGCCCCACTGATGTTCCATTGACCGAGGAGAGCTCGCAACCAAAATTTTCGGTGACTGCTGCTTGCGAAGCTGGATGGTCTGTTGATGACATTGTTGCAAAGTATTTCAATGTTTTTGAAATAATTCGTTGTATTCATGGATTGTGCCCAAGGAAAGCAGTGGGCCCAGATCTTATCCCTATGATATTCTTCAAAAATTTGAATCTTTTTATTGCTGCATATTTGGAGCTCCTTTTTGAAAGGATACTTCGCACGGGTTTCCTGATCAGTGTAGGGAGGCGACAATTGTTCCAGGACCCAAGAAAGGTCGTGGCTAAAATGCATTGAATTACAGGCCTATTTCTCTCATTTCCAGCGCTTCAAAGATTTTTGAAAAACTGCTGTGCTTCGCACTTACAGATTTTGCTGTTCTTAAGGGAATCATTCATCCCCTCCAGCACGGGTTTCAGAACAAAAAGTCATGTGACACTCAACTAATTGGATTTGTTCATGAGATTTCGCTAAGTCTGGAGAGGAGAGAGCAGGTGGATGCAGTTTTCATCGATTTTGAGAAAGCCTTTGACAAGGTTAACCATCAGCTGCTGTTGGTGAAGCTTGCTGCCGCTGATTTCCCAGTTCCCTTGATCGCACTCTTGGAGTCATATCTGTCCAACAGAAGAGCCTTTGTTTCGGTGGGAGGGTGCTTTTCTGACGAAGCGCTGATTTTGTCCTCCGGTGATCCTCAAGGAAGTTCACTTGGGCCACTGCTTTTCTTTTTTTATATCAATGATGTTTTGAGTAACCTGTGCTGTACTGCCCGTCTTTTCGCTGACGATTTAGTCGTTTACTGTCCTTTTATAAGTCCTGAATCCCAAGAAGTCTTACAGTCTGACCTAACTAAAATTCAAAGTTGGTGCCAAGAGTGGAAGATGAAAATAAACGTCGGGAAGTGTGCTTCAGTGACATTCCTCAGGTCAGTCAGGCCTGGCATCCAAATGCCTGAACGGACTTATTCGCTAGATGGGACACCTATCTGTTGTGTGCACTCTTTCAAATATCTTGGAGTAACATTGTCTAGGACCTTGAACAGGAGTGAGCATATCACCACTGTTGTCAACAAAGCCAAGGCTGCTTTAGGAGTTATCTGGCGCAATCTGTCTCACACAGAAAAGGGTATCAAGTTAATGGCCTATAAAACCACTGTCCTGCCTGTTCTCGAATATGGGTGCTGTGCCTGGGATCCCTTTCTTGTGAGTCACATTGACGCTCTTGAAAAGGTGCAGAGAAATGCTGCCCGTTTCATCATGAATGACTACCGGTTCACATCCAGTGTAACGGCTATGCTTGATGACCTCGGGCTCTCACCTCTATTTCAAAGAAGGTCGCACAGACGCCTTTACACTTTGAAAAAAATCCTTAGGGATTCTTTGCTCAAATCCTCCATGTGAAATACGAGCGAGCCAGTATAATAGTAGGCGGTCTCACACCAACAAATTTTTGGTTCCGACGATAAAGTTAAACGCTCACTTTCATTCTTTTTTCCGAAAGCCCTTGGGAGTGGAATACCCCCCCCCCAAGGGCTCTAATTTTTTTTTTGGAAATCCTCCTGCTCTTTCTAAAGAGTTCAACATCACAGCTCGATCTCTTGGCATTCCGCTTTGATTGTTCATTTTTGCCATGAGCTTTTCTCTCGCTCTCCTATTATGTTTTGTACAGTCGTTTAATTTCCTTGTTTTTTTCTCCTCGTGTGTAATTTAGTGTGATTTTGTATGTTTGCATTTACGAAGTACATAGCAAATTTCAAATACAATACAATACAATACAATACAATACAATACAATACAATACACATGTTGAAAATTTGAACGTGTCCAGAGGAGAGCAGCACGTTTTGTAACTGGTAACTATTTGTTCTCCAGCAGTGTAACTGCCCTGTTGGCTGGTCTTGGCTGGAAGTCACTTGCTAAACGGAGGCAGGTCTCTAGGCTTGTGGGTCTTTTTTCTTGCCTCAACAATGTTGGTGGTTGGTCTCAACTGAAAGAGAGTCTACTGCCCCCCTGTTACCTGAGCAGACATGATCATGATTTCAAATTGCGCCCCAAACTGGTTTTTAGAGATGTTGGGAAATATTCTTTTTCTGTTGGGACGGTTAACGAATGGAATTCCCTTGTTGCAGATGTTTTCGGTGGTGAAAATGATATTGGTGTAAAAACATTTAGGAGAAATCTTATGCAAGTGGTAACTCCTTCTTAAATGTTGGCTTAGTTAAATTGTTGTTCCTGCTCATTGTTTGAGTTGAGGCGTTCCCTCCATTTTAAAAAGCGAAGTTAAGCAAAAAGCCATTAATTCCTTTGGACTACATGGTTCGCTATAACTCCCGAACTGTTTCTTATCGAAGATTGGTTCAAATTACAAAGTTGTAGAACATGGACCTCCTCATGTCCTGGCTAAGCTTCCCCTTTGGAACGCCAGTGTGGATTCACCACCAGGCCGCCATCGCAGTCACGGCGTTCCTGTTAGCATGTCCTAGTTTTTTTCCCCTTCCCCGAGATGGCTGGAACCGCACTGAATGAGTGCATTGGGTTTTGTCTGTACTTGGACACAGGCGTTTTGGAAGGTATGACATTTTCATTTTTCTGTCCCAAAAACATTGAGACAAGTATCTGTGTCGCCTTTATTGTGATAAAGAAAGAGGATGGCATGCTCCCTGAATTTATGAATTCAGACTGGGTTCCTGGTTTTTTATTTTCAATTTTATCCTGAATGGATCCCAAACTTTCAACACACAACAATGTGGCTTTTGAATAACATGAGGTGAGAACCTGAAATTGTGCTGAAAAAAAAAACTCCGCATTTGGGAAATTTTTGTCCCTCAAAACCCTGTGGCAGATGTTCTGCTCCTTGGAACTCCCTTGATATGTCCAGACCAGACCCCATGATTTTGATGGTAACATGCTACACATGCTCATGCCATTTTTAATTGTCCTATATTTTCACATTTATTCTATATTTTTTTCCAATATTGTTGTGGATAATTCTTTTTTTTTTTTTTGAAGGGGAGAGGCCCACCCAAAAATCCAGAATAATGAACAAAGGCAATTAAAAAAATTATAAATGGATTGATTTATTATGCTGATGCGCCTTTTTTGCACTACAGCTTCAATTGGAGCGGACAACTCACATTTGTATATAATAATTGCTTGCATTTTTAATGCCTGGGTGTAAAAGTCGGTTTTAAACATTTCGGCCGATTTTTTAAGTTTTGATGAGGCAGTTCCGCTGGAGTTATACAAAATTATGTCACGATAATCAGCAATCGAGATTCGAAAAGTGGTATTTTGCAACGTGACAGGGAGAACTAAAGGTTTTGCTGTCTTATTCTGAATATTGCCAAGAAGTTTTGCATTCACGGCACTTATCGGCTGTTCTTTTAAAATTCTGGTTTCTTTTTCCAGAGCTTCTTGTGTGAGTAACCTCTTATTCGGACGAAATCTGACTTTTCCTTTGTAAAAAAATCTGAATTGTTTTAAAATTGGTTGATTGGAGTTCTGCTTTCATGTGTGTCTTCTGCGTGTTTTACATTCATTTATAAACATTTCGTTGCAAAATCCTGGCTTTTTCATTTTTCATCAAAAAGCCACTTCAGCCCTTAAAGTATTTTCTTCACCCGTGACCACTTTAGGGCCGTTTTGCACGTCCCCCTCCCCCAAGAGTGCCGTTTCCCAGACCGACCACGAGCAGAAGAGGAGCCAGCATTCGAAACGGTACAAATATCGACCAGTGCACTATCTGTGCTCATGGCTACTATTTCTTGCATTCTTCTGATCAACTGCACCACCTCCTCCAATATGACGAAGAAGCTGAGATGCCTTCAGAAGTTTGCCATTATAAAGGACAAAAATGTTGACATTGCTCTTAGCAGGATAATTTTGTGATTTTTCACCTCGATGGCACTTGATCTTGCTCACGTTGCGAGACACTGTCGATTCCATCCTCAGAGCAGACCTTGGAGCGTGCTCTGAGGGCAGCACCACGATGGTCTTGCAACACGAACAAGAGATTCAAATACTGCGGAGGTGAAACTGTCAAACGTGTCTTGATGTCAAACTTATCAAACTGTCCAACTTGTCTTGTACGTAAGAGTGACCACCAGTTAGCCTCCTGGTTCACCAATAATTAATTGGTTAATCAATTATCCTGGTAAAAGCGAAAATTAATCAACCTTCCATGTTTCCGGCCTCTCTTCTACAGTTACAATGTTCGATAATTGTCTTTGTGATTTCTGTTTTTGCGAGAAAATAAAAACCATTGACTGCTTCAACCGATGTACAGTGCAGATTTTGGCAAAGGGAGTGTCTTTTTCAGTAGAGATCTGCTCTGGATCGATAAGGAGTTGCTTTAGGACGTGGGGAGCCGTTTCCCTCAAGTTACTCTTCCGCCGAGATGACGTTCCTGTCTCTCACACTTGCACTCGATAAATTCAGTCAGAGGGTTTGCTTGGAACTTGTACTTTGGCGCAATAGCATCGTAAGTATAAAGGTGGAAGCAAAGATGAACAAAATTGGAATCCATTTTGGTCTTGTCAGTGGACATTGGCTCGGAAGCTGTTTCAACAAACTTGAAAACTGAACTGAAACATCAGTTAGCTTCTGACAACTTTCAAAACCTCTGCTCAGTTATGCTTGCCCTGGATGATTTTTTGCACTTTGCACCTTTCAAAATGTTCTCCGAATTATTGAGAAGGAGACCTGTAGGTGTCAATCCAATGAAAGATTTTGAGGATTGATAACTGATTTGCTAAAACAATTTCCAAACCATTTGAGACAGGCATTTTTTTTCTGACCATTTTGTTGATGGAAAAATCGTTTCAAGGACAGATGAGGTCTGAAATTATCGAATTAAAGTAACAACACTAAACCATTTCCCTAGCAGTATCTGAAATCTTTAATCTATTTAATCTTTGAATTCGGAGGGTGTTTTAAATACGAGCAAATCTGGAATTTGCTTCGGCAAGACATTCATGGGGTGACTCAGGTTGGAATCATCAGGTTTTTAGGAGTAACTTCGTTCTTTTCATCAGAACCTTTGTTGGTTGAGTTAAAGGAACTGCAGTTTATTTGCAGTGCTCTGTTTTTTAAATGCTGTTTTGAAGGAGGAAATAACAGCATTTTGCAGGGAACAACAAAGAATGACACATGTTGACATTCCGCACTTTGGTGGATTAAAACGCAAGCCAAGGGCTACGGGTTTTTTATTACTTTTTGCTTAAAAGTAAAAGACAATCTTCCTTCTTGTTACAGAGAAATACGAAGGCTGTTCAAGAAAGACTGGGACTGCTTTCCTTCTTCTCTGTTCTCATCTCCATCATTGCTCTGCGCATGATCATTCTCGAGATGCATCCCTTCTGAGTCGATGCACTTGTCCGACCGCCTCCTCCATTCTTGGAACAGATGTTACAGTCTATTCTTGGCCAGTCTCTTCAAAATCGCCTCCGTAGCCTTAACCATTCAACATCCCGACTGAAATCTTGGTCTTTTTTTATTCACTTCTCATTGTAGGGAAGAGCAAAACGTCACACTAAGCCAGATCCAGAGTGTCATGAGGGTAGGTCA
The DNA here is from genome assembly GCA_030068105.1 of Sinentomon sp. SZTP_YWyxl. Lineage (NCBI taxonomy): Eukaryota > Metazoa > Arthropoda > Protura > Sinentomata > Sinentomidae > Sinentomon > Sinentomon sp. SZTP_YWyxl. The sequence continues at coordinate 7,340 of JASGXE010008082.1, forward strand.
AAATTGAATTCCCTTTCGCTAAAAAATGTTGCACCACATTTACGACGACATGTGCATGGATATTGTCATGACAAGGAACCCATTGGTTTGGGTGCTGCTGGGACAGCTTTTTCCAAATGTTTTGACCCAGTGTTGTCCTCAAAATTTCATTCGTGCACCCAACATTGATATAAAAATGTTGAGGCAGATTTCACTCTTGGATCCTCGCGTGCAATGACTGCAGCAGTGGTAATGTTGGCCTCAGCGGTCGCTGTTTTTGGCACATCTGCGATACCCTGTTGCAAAAACGTTTTCCTGCCTTCCTTAAAGTCTTTAATTCAGCTAAATACAGTCAATCGAGGCAGGCCTGTATCCCCGTGTATTTTCTGGAGGCGATGCAAAGCGTATTCTGTTGCTGTTTGGCAGAAACGGCAAAACAATTTCAAAACCGCATGGTGCTCATCCTGCAAACTTACGTCTGAAGCTGGAGGCGAAAAATTAGCCTACAAAATCGATCGGCTTTAAAAAGATAAATAATGACGGACCTTAGCAAAATTTGAGAGAATGTAGCAGAAGGGAAGATATTTCAGCTTACCAAATGGGCCAGCTGTGAAGATTGCGGGATCCCAGCAATAATACTAGTCCCAGTCTTTCTTGAACAGCCCTCGTAAAATGCGAGGAGATACATGGGCTGTTTGTACCTGGCAGCAGACATGGGTGATTTTGTACCCAAAATTGCACAAAACGGAATGGATTGGATTGGTCCTTTTTTCTCCACTGATGCTCATCACTCACGACATGTTCGGGCCAATGCACAAAATTTTGAATCACAATGATCAGAAACAGAGGAATGATGGACCTACGAACGTATTTGGAGGGGGACAAAAGTGGCATTTTTTGATTTTTCAATGATTGATTTTTCAAAATGATTTTCGTCTTTCTCCCGTAATTTCACGAGCGACCAAATTAACATGGAGAGGAGTGCTATCGAACAGTCCGGAGTTGTGGCATCATTTTGAGCTGTTCTTTTTTTTATCTTGAGACTTATACTGGGTGATTCAGAAAAAACACTTTCTTGACATTGCTCGGGACAGACACTTTCTTGACATTGCTCGAACGCAGGGGCAGGGAACGCCGAACGCATAAGCCCTGTTTGCGGAAAAAAGATTTCGTGCACTGTGGCCTTCGCAGCACGGTGCAATGATTGACAATGGCGATTGCCGATTGCATGATTCCACGATGAAGAGATCAAATGCAACACGCTCGGACTTGTTCTGTTCCATCATCTTTATTCAGTCTACTCCACACATGCCCTCCCTCCCGCTTCCTGTGCGTGCATCGGAAAGCTCAGGAGTTTGCTTGTTTTACATATAGGCATTTGCATGATTGTTCCCTGTTCAACAACATTTGCGGTCACAAATGGCCCAGCAGTGCACAGACAACAGCATGCAACTCACATAACTTCAATGCACCTCAGAAACCATCTGCAGTGGTGCGGTCATTTTGACGGTAATGTTGCGGGCTGCGTTGCCAGGGGAACGCATCCACATTGCGTCATTTTCGCCCCTCCTACTGCTGTCGCACAGGTAAATCAATCTGCAAGAGATGATCGCGTCCAACTTTGAAGGAAAAGTCCAAAACAGATGGAAAGGTTCGCAGTGGCGAGCCTTGAACATGATCTATTTGTTTCAATGCGAGCATACACCGTTCAGTTTCGACACGCCACAGTTTGGATGGCTTTATGCACACCGTGGTCACGAAATTTTATCGCGTCAGCCAAGACTAAAGAAATTCCCTGGTGGTTTTTGTGAATCACCCTGTATTGTGAACCAAAAAGCAAAACAGACGATGAGCAAAATTGGTCCATAAACCCGATGTTTCTTTTCCGATAAAACATTCCTCAAGTGGCCGTTTCAAGAAACTTGAAAACTTAGCCGAAATATCTTAACCTTCCGGCATCTCTCAACATCTGTTATGAGCCCTGCGACCTGTATCATTTTCTTGTTTTTGACATCCTTCAATGGCTCAGAATCTTTCAATCCAATGAAAGATTCTGAGGATTGACAACCGATTTGCCGATCCAATTTTCAACCACACCAAGAGGGGAGGATTGTTTGTTCAAAGGTCAGATCAACCATAGGTGATGTCCAAAATTATTAAACCAAAGTCATACAAGCATCCGTTTCCCTTGCTAGAATGTCGTAAGACAACAAGAAACGGGAACTTCTCTTTCCGTACAAACATTCTTCCCGGACGAACACTATTTGCTGCTTTTTGGTGCCATCCTTTTTTACTGCGACCCTTCCAAATTTAGCTGCACTGTTTTCCAACGTTTAACGTTTTCCAACCATGATTCAGCATGATCCATGGACTGTGAGGATGAGCTTCATCGTAATGCTGTGCTTCATCAATCTTTACCCTTTTGTCCAATGTTGCCCTTTGGAGTTGCATTTTCAACTTTCTCTTCTTACCCCTTCTGTTCTTTGGCCAAATACCATTCAACAATGATTTTTAAAACCATATCCAAAACACCACTGGAAACCACTTGGAATCATCTGACTAACATTTTGCGTTGTGTGTGTGTCTGTTTCAGCATCACAATAATTTTCGATTTTCCAATCGCATTTGACAAAATTTTTTTCATGCCAATGATTTCAATTGCAGAACAATCTTTAAAAACAAGGCCGTTCAAAAGCCACGCAGTCGATTTTCCTGCATGTAACACCTGAAAAGTTCGAGAAAATTCGGTTGTGACTTCCAGATATTCACAAAATTTCCGTTTTGTCGCATGCGGATCCTGTGATTTGTGTACCACGAGTTCATGCTGATGAAAAGTCTCCGCAATGCAAAACAAAAATCCCCAGCAAAACAAGTTCATACTGATTGAAAGCCTCAGCATTGCAAAGTGAAAATTTGCTTTGTTTGCGGTTTGCATCAGAATTTCTCTGAGCTGTTGAAATCAGGATTATTGTTTGTTAATTGTGAAAGATTGGTGTTGAAACTGTGACCCGAAGGCCGAAGGATTTTTTTTAAGTGTTGAGATGGTGGTAATCCCATTTTTCATTGCATGGGGCAAAGATTCTGTTCGGATAAACCAAGTACCTGCTCATGGATTCACTGACAGCCCATTTTCTTCCAAGGCTTTGAGCAAATTCGGTCTGGTAGAAACACAATAATTGAAAATTTTTGAAGTTTGAGAAGAACCAAGATCGATTTAAAAGTTGCGGTGGGGTTGTTCAGAATGAGGCGCTAGTGTTCCCGCAGCACGTTTTTCCAGAGTGACCCAGGGTAAAAGTTCTTTACTTGCAATCTGCTCAGCCACTCTGGTACAACTGACTTTTTTTTTCACTTTGGTGCAAAAACGTCCTGTCATTTTTTCACAATGCAACCTTCAAACCACCAAAAACATCTTTTCTGTGAGCTTCTCGTATGCATTTTTACCAAACAACCTGTCGTAATTAAAACTGTCTGACCCGTCTGTTTGCATAACTACCGGCCCTAAACATGTTTGCAGAACTATCAGCCCGTAACTTTAGTATGAGTTTTACATTGAACGTTTCTTTCTCTGAATTCTCGTAGTTTTTTTCATTTGAAATGGAGTTGCCAAATGCCAAGACAGAGTCGGGCTTCGCTGAAAGTAACCCCGCAGTTGACCAGTCCCTTTTAAATATCCCCGATTTAAAAGAGGAATTTGTTTTGACAATAAAAGTGGAAAAAGAAGAAGCTGCTTCCAATGAGGGGAACGATTGTAACATTTCCAAATTGCTGCTTCCTGTAATCGATGAGAAGGCATTTCACAACAATCCTTCTTGCAGTTTGGATCCTCAGCATCAGGATGTGAAGTTCAAGTTGGAGCCAGGAGGACTCTGTGAATCAAAGTATTGTGCAGTGCTGGAAGATGAAAGCAACTCGACAGAAGAAGAGGTGGTTGAAGAAGGACTGAAAAGCGATGAACGCTGCACTGAGCCAAAAGCTGATCCTTTGCTACCCGATTTGGTTGCATCTTCAGAAAAATCAGGTTGTGTATTTCTTCCGTGTCTGGTTGATTGGTTGATTTTTGCTGCTCTGTCTCGGTCGGATTGTTGCCACCGTTTGCCATTTTGCAGTTTCTGCTTTCACAAGGTTGCTTTTGTTTTGAGCCACTAATTGAGCATCATCTCAATATCATTTCCGCACATCATATCTGATAGCTAAACCCGCTATTGTTGTTAAAGTATTGTGGCGCTCTATTGCCATTTATTTTGCTTCTGTCTCCTATTCTGATAAGTCTCACCCGAGTGGGTAAGTATCTGAGTGGATAAGGTGATTGTGATTGATGATTAGGTGATTACGATTGATGATTAAGGTGATTACAATTGATGATTAAGGTGATTACAATTGATGATTTTGGTGATCACAATTGATGATGAAGGTGATTACGATTGATGGTTAAATTGACTACGATTGGTGGTTAAGGTGATCACTATAGATGATTAAGGTGATTACGATTGATGATTGAGGTGATTACGATTGATGATAAAGGTGATTACGATTGATGGTTAAATTGACTACGATTGGTGGTTATGGTGATCACTATTGATGATTAAGGTGATTATGATTGATGATTGAGGTGATTACGATTAATGATAAAGGTGATTACGATTGATGGTTAAATTGACAATGATTGGTGGTTAAGGTGATCACTATTGATGATTAAGGTGAAAACGATTGATGATTGAGGTGATTACGATTGATGGTTAAATTGACTACGATTGGTGGTTAAGGTGATCACTATTGATGATTAAGGTGATTATGATTGATGATTAAGGTGATTATGATTGATGATTGAGGTGATTACGATTGATGATAAAGGTGATTACGATTGATGGTTAAATTGACTACGATTGGTGGTAAAGGTGATCACTATTGATGATTAAGGTGAAAACGATTGATGATTGAGGTGATTACGATTGATGTCACCCAAAACAAGTTCAATGCCCAATGTTTTCAATTCGTGTTGAAATTTAGACACTAAATGCAGAATGTAAACTTGTGGGGCTATGTTGTTTAACTTTTAAATTTCCTCAACAGTTTCTTCGTCACATTTTTCAATCTATGGCTTCGCCAATAAATAATGCAGTGTCTCCGTGACTATTCCGGATCATAATCTTTCTTCATCTGTTTTTTCTGGTTTCTTTCAGTGGAACCGCGAAGCTCTCAGCAACCTAATCGGCGTTGTAGTTCAAAACCACCCAAGAGAACGAGGAAACAACAGCCTTCTCACTCTGCCGGAAGAGTATTTAAATGTGACAAGTGCTGCTTCTCTTCAAATAGGCCAAAAATCTACGAATGCACCAAACTCGTCACAATTCTGATGGGCTCTTAAAATGTGACAAGTGTGACTACAGTTCACTTTACAAGGCCAAGCTCCAGCAACACCAACTCCGAAAACACTCTTCAGGCCGGTCGACATATGACAGTGTCTGGTGTAAGTGTGACAAGTGTGACTATTCTTCGAAGAGTAAACGCAATTACCGGAAGCATTTAAAAATTCACTCTTCTGAACGATCCTTCAAATGTGACAAGTGTGATTATACTACAAGGCACCTGAGTTCTTTGCGATTACACCAAAACCGTCACTCGTCTTATCGGCCATACAAGTGTGGCAAGTGTGATTACAGTGCGAAATTCAAGAAAAACTTGCTACGACACGAACTCGGGCACTCTTCAAACAGTCTACTTAATTGTGACAAGTGCGACTATTCATCAAAGAATCCATTTCATTTCAAAAACCACAGTGTCATTCACTCGCCTAAGCAACCCTTCAAATGTGACAAATGCAGCTTCAGTGCAAAATTCAAAACAGCTTTGCGGACCCACCTAATCAGGCATTCTTCGGACAGGCCATTCAAGTGTGAAAAGTGTGATTACAGTGGAAAAACCAAAGAACAAGTACAAAAACACCAAATCAAGCATTCTACGGAGAAGCCATTCAAGTGTGACAAGTGCGACGGCGGTTTTAAATCGAAAGAACGTTTGCTTCGTCACCAAATCACGCATTCTTCTGATAGGTCATTTGAGTGCGAAAATTGTGACTACCGTACAAAAACTAATGCCCGATTGCGGCAGCACCAAGTGATCCACTCTTCAGAGAAGCCATTTAAGTGTGATCAGTGTCACTACAGTGCAAAATCCAAAGTATGTTTACGGCAGCACAAAATCAGCCACTCCACGGACAGATTTTATAAATGCGAAAAGTGTGATCACAGTGCAAAGACCAAAGCCCAATTGCAGCAACATGAGATTGTTCATTTTTCAGAGAAGCCATTCAAGTGTGACAAGTGTGAATACTCCGGAAAGAGTAAACTTAACTTGAAGAATCATCAACTCGTTCACTCTCCAAACAAGCGATTTAAGTGTGATAAGTGTAATTATTCTTCGAATCAGTCTTATGCTTTTAAACAACACCTAATCATTCACTCTTCAAGTACCTAGGTCACAGAAATGGGGATGGGCACTGATCAAAAGAGGTCAAAAATGACTTTATTGTCAGCACATATTCAGATGTGACCAACAGGGGTAACGTCCAGTGGGACTATGGGCAATATTGGGACAAAGAAATGAGACCTCATCAGAGTTCCTTCTCCTTCTCCATGAAAGCAAAATGAAAGCAACAAGATCGTTAAGTGCTTCATTTCATGGCATGGTTTTGAAATTGCAGTCTTCTTTTTTACCATTCTTTTCTCTATTCCAGTTTTTTATGGAACTCACTTCTTCAAAACAAAAAACTGACATTTTTAAACATATTTTGCTGAAAATTAAAACAGTTGTTGAATTGAAGGCATATGGATTTGAAATGAATGATGGATCCGCTTTTGTGATGAGTGGCTGTGAAATTTATGTTTTTTTTATCACACAAAAATAATTACTTGGAATTGTTGGCATCTATTTGTCAGTTATTTTCTCAAAAATTCTTCTGAAATCTGCGACTCAACCCACCCAAAAACCAGGGTTTGTAGATGCACAAAAATAAGCCTGCAAGAGAAGACCAAATAATGCGGTTGTAAAAAGCGTAGGTACATTGCTTTGCGCCCAGAGAACACAGCTGGGTATTGCTCATCTAAAAAGACACGCACATGTTACAGTAAAAAAGGAGGAAGGCAACGTGGTGAAACTAATAAATATCCTGGATTTTCAAGGGATTCTTTTCCACGAACGTCGATATGTCACGTGTCTTTCTGTTTTGGTATTGGCTTGAAAATAATTTGTCATTTATGCTTCTATTGGGACATAAGATTATGTAACTTTTGGGACATATTCGTTCAATGGCTTGAAAATAATTTGTAATTTATGCTTCTATTGGGACATAAGATTATGTAACTTTTGGGACATATTCGTTCAATGGCTTGAAAATAATTTGTAATTTATGCTTCTATTGGGACATAAGATTATGTAACTTTTGGGACATATTCGTTCAATGGCTTGAAAATAATTTGTAATTTATGCTTCTATTGGGACATAAGATTATGTAACTTTTGGGACATATTTGTTCAATTTCACTAACTCCCAGACTTTTATTTAAACTAATTTAATAAGACATTTAATTTAATAAGACTAATTTAAAAAACTAATAACAGGCAAAAGGTTTACTTTACCCAGCAGAGTGTCCGTGGGTGACTTGATCAATGCAAGAATGGTGAAATGGACAAATAAATTGAAAAATAATCAACTTAACACCTTGTCCGACACTTATTTCATCCACAATACCACGAATTAAGCAAGGCTCATGGCGAAAACATTGACAGGTGAGAAAAACCGCTGAAGGCTTGAAGCAAAATTGTAACCTGCAAACATTGAGCATCATCTGCTTTTTCTTCCACTTTCCTTCCCAGAACTCTTGATTTTCAACAGTGCATTTTTCCAGGGTGTAATGAAGATTTGAAGGTTTAGTGTCATCTTAATCCACGTAAGCAGTTTCTTGAGCCAGATTTCTGGAGTTTTCATTAGTTGCACACATGTTTTGTGCATTTAAAAATGTAGTTAGATTGTCAGCGTATTATATGGAATATCCTCTGGAAAAAAGGATCGCCAAAAGCAAGGTGGAAACTTGGAAAACTTGGGACAGCAACCGAAAACTCACTCGGCGATTCCTCCAGATGATGCTACTTTCATCTGGTGGATAAATCGTCAAGTGAGTTTTCATTTGCTGTCCTCTGTAATGTTTGGAATAAAAACTGATCACGCTCGTGTTCCCCATTGCAACTCACCCTCAGGTGCAACTCATTTGCCAATTCAACAAACAGATACATATTTTGCTACAAAGAAATGAAATTTTCCCAACACAAATGTGTCCATTGAATTGGCTGTTGAGTTGAACCTGAGGGTGAGTTGCAATGGGGAATACGGCCATCATGAATCTTTCCAAACATATTGGTTGATTAGAATTCAGGGAAAGAGTTCGGAATACCTGCGACATTGAACTGAACGAGTTATCACCATTGCTCTCTGATATACTTAAAATTAACTGAACCTAACCCACCTGACCAAACCCAACCTAACCTTTCCTAACACACCTATCCTAACCTATCCAACCGAACCTACATCCTCCTCATCTTCCTATCCTATTTTGGCCACTTGAGCGTGTGTGAAAACTCGTCCAGTTCAGCTTTTTTCAGATGTCGGCAGGTATTCCGAACTGAAACCGAATTTAGCTCAATTTTGGTTCTTGTGTGTAATTTAACTAAATTTGCAGGGATATAGTCCGGATGCAAATTAACAAACAAATATAAATAGCGAATTTACAGCAGCCATCAAACTAGAATTACCTGCACACAATCCTTTACTTGTCATTTTATATACCAGATTTCACAGACAACTTTTGGAATTGAGATATTACCCATTCTGTTCATTCTGCCAAGAACTCGTAGCTAGGTTTCGTTTGAAAGTGTTGACACCGCTGTCCCTGCCATTTCCAAACAACAAAAGCCAAAGCACTACTGCACCGGCGCCAATTCACTCACCTCTTCCGAGAAGCCATTTATGCAGTACCCGATTTGTCGAAAGTTAACTGGGGGGGGGGTAAACAGCAACTTTTTAGGAAAAATACCCATATTTATGCGTAAAATACCCAACTTTTGGGCAAAATATTTTTCAACTGGGGGGTAATACCCCCTGTACCCCCTACAAATCGCGCCCTTAAGTGTAATTTGTGTGAATACTCCAGAAAGAGTAACAGGAACTCAAGAAATCATGAACTCGTCCAAACTTTGAACAGAAGATAAGTGGGAGAATTATACCAATCGGTCATGTGCTTTTAAACGACACCAAATCAATCACTCTCTAGACGACATCCCTTTAAAAGGGAGAGGGGTGCCGGTAAAAAGAGGTCAAAAATAATTTTGTGTCTGCACATGTTCAGACAAAACGAAGATGGTTGACATGTGTGGCCACCATTGGGTCCGCAGAAATAGGACCCTCCAATCAGTGGGTCCGCAGAAATGGATCCTGCAATCAGGGGGTCCACCGAAATAGGATCCTCCAATCAGGGGGTCCACAGAAATAGGATCCTCTAATCAGGGGGTCCACAGAAATAGGATCCTCCAATCAGGGGTCCACAGAAATAGGATCCTCCAATCAGGAGGTCCACAGAAATCGGATCCTCCAATCAGGGGGTCCAAGAATCCTCCAATCAGGTCACCTTCTCCAATCAGGATGCAAAATTTATTTCATGGTTGAAATTGTATACTTTATTTTTTTCTGGATTTCTGTGAAATTGATGATTTGGAAGCCAAAAGCCTACGGTTTTACACTGATTGTTGTGAATTTGAGCAATTTTCTTGGAGGTACCCACTTGGAAATAAAAGAAACATAGCAATGGCGACAGCAGGCAGGCATGATCATGAACGAGAATACGAAATGGAGAATAATGAACAAAAAAGGCACTGAAAAAATAAAATTGATCTGTGATGCTGGTTTTTTGCAATTCCTTGGCTGCTTCCAAAAATGGGAGCAATTTCTTCTTGTGGAAGGACTTGGCCATGCCCATGGCCTCTGGCCAGAGGTCTCACTCAGGACTGCGGTCCAACCCACAGTGAGATGAATGCATTGGTGCAGATAAGCCATCAGTGCTACATGTTGCTTCCTGCGACAGATCATGGAGTTGAATCCATCTTTTCACAAGTAATTTTTGGAGGAATTGATGGTTTTGTTATCTTGTTCTGAACATTGTCAAGAAGTTTGCATTTGCTGAACTTCCCAGCTGTTCTTATCGTACAAAACTGTGGGTTTTCTGTCGGGGCCTCAAATGTGAGCAACCTCTAATTCTGAAGAAATCTGGATTTTTCCTTTGTAAAAAATATGAATTGTTTTAAAATTTATCGATTAGAGATTAGCTCAGTTCTGCTTGCATATGTATATCATGCCTATTTTAGTTTCATAAAACAATCATTTTCGTTGCGAAATCCTGGCTTTTTCCCTTTGTAGGCCACTCCAGTCCATCAAGGATTGTCCTCACTGCCACGTGCTGCCTCCACGACCTTGTACTGGAGAACGGGCTGCTGATAAACGGTATTGGAAACGGTGCAAAAATTAACCAGAGCGCTATATCTGCTCATTGCCGCTATTTCTTGCATTCTTCTGATCAACAGCGCCACCACTTTTCTGTCGAAAAATCTGAGATGCAATCAGCAGTTTACCAAGATAAAGGGCAAATATGCTCTCACCAGGCGAATTTGGCAGTTTCCCTTCACAATAAATGAATCTTCCTCACTTTGCAAGGCCGTCACGATCCCGTCCTTAGAGCAGTTATTTTGAGCGTGCTCGCAAGAACAATCAACTCACTGCTGTGGAGGGGAAAGTCAAACTCATCTGTTAAGAATGATCACAAGTTGACGAACATTCCGAGTTTCCGCTGTTCATTCCACAATGCTCGAAAAAATTTTTAGTTTTTATGAGAAAATAAAAAAATCAAGGTCTGCCTCAACTGGAGTGTTGCACAGATTTTGGCATGGTGTTGTCATTTTCGGTAGAGGATCCATTTTAGATCGATAGGAAGATGTTTCCCTCAGCCATCAGCTCTCTTCTTTGGAAAGCTGTGCAACACTGAAATTACGTCCCTGCTTCTCGATTCTTTGGAGCGCAGAAAAATGTGAGAAAGAAGATGACCAAAATAGAAATCCAAAATGGTCTTGCCAGTGAACATTGCTTCGGTGGCTCTTTCGACAAACTTGAAAACTAAACTGAAATAAATTTGGCAATTTTCTGGCAACTTTCAAAC
>JASGXE010008083.1:0-19266 GCA_030068105.1 Sinentomon sp. SZTP_YWyxl
TCTTTAATTCAGCTAAACACAGTCTATCGAGGCAGGCCTGCATCCCCGTGTATTTTCTGAAGGAGATGCAAAGCATATTCTGTTGCTGTTTTGCTCATATGGTATACCAATTTCAAAACTGCTTGTGCTCTTCTTGCAAACTTACGTCTGCAGCCCGTGGCGAAAAAACAACCTACAAAATCGATCGGCCTTAAAAGGATAAATAATGACGGACCTTAGCAAAATTTTGAGAGAATGTAGCAGAAGGGAAGATACTTCAGCCTATACCAAATGGGACAGCTGTGAATATTGTAGAAGCCCAGCAATAATACCAGTCCCAGCATTTCTTGAACAGACCGCAAGTATATGTCGTGCCAGAGCTTATCAGTGAAAACGATGAGATATTCTCCCGAACAGCAGCTTATAGTCATTGTGCTAAAATCCCTGTAATCTCTCCAAAATTACATCAAATTCACTACGCTTATGCAAATAGTGGTTCAATCGTGAACATAAGAACATCATGGATCCTTTTATGTTTGATGAACTTAGACCATTACGGGGGACATGATTAATTCCTATTCAACGGTATACCTGTATATAAACTGTATAATCGCTGCCAAATTAAATAAAGAATAAAAGAATTACGCTAATTTGTGTCCACAGAATAAGGAGAATTTACGAGTTTGCACAATCGTTTGAACACGAACATCCTTTAACGTGTTCAATGAACTTAGTACGCTTCCAATTTTTGCATGTCCTAAAGCATGGTGTAAAATTTTCTTCACGTTTTTTTTTCTTGCTGCAGATATACGTGATATTCAACATTGATATTCACACTATCTCTTAACACTTGCACGTTTTCATGCAAACGTTAACAAATGTTGTTCGTTATGATCCGCAAGTGCTCAGAACAATCGGCGTTAGAAGTTTTCTGACGATATAACTCCCTACTCCCTGGAGAATGTCAAATTGTCCTTTCTGTTTTTGAATAACATTTGAAAGAATAGGCCATCGCTTGTTGTACTCAGGCCTTTACTTGAGTCTGTACTTGAGGACTGTATCGTTGAAATGCTAAGCCTTCTGCATTTTGGATTTTAAAACAAAACTTCTTCAACATCACGTCACTTCTGAGAAACAATGCCTGGGCGTAATTCCGGTTTAGTAGGACTACAATGCCATTACAATGTATGACAACCTCTGGTTGTCCTACAATGTAATGTGGTTTCCAGGATTGGCCGATGTTCGCTGAGAATTTCAGTTGCCCAGAAATTCTGCCAGTGAGCGAGCAATGACGTTGAAATTTGTTATTCGAAATTTTTGCTATTCAACAATCAATAACGAATAACTCTTACATTTGCCATCTTTTTATTTCTTCAGGCGACGCCATTAGAAAGATTGAAGAATTAGTTAAAGGGGCCGAGATTGGTTACAAACCGAGTTCGTTATTTCAGAAAATTTATAACAATTTTGTTTCTTCCATCTTACATTGCAAGTATTGCAATGTTAAAATTGCAAATGTTCAGCTTGCTTCTATTTCATTTTAATTTAATTTATTTTAATTTATTTCATAAATATCAACAATCAAGTTGAACGTCAAAGGAATAAACACTAACAAAACACAATTAAAATAAACAAACAAAACACCTCAAGAATGGCTAAACAGGCAAATAGGGAGTCAATGAGGCCGGACTGCACTCACAATTTTTTTTATTTTTATTGATGAATCAGACGAGTAATCCAGATTTAGTTGATGGGAGGCAATGATTGGAGGAAGGATGACGAAGGCAAAAGAGCATTCCATTCCCTGACTGTGCGGAAGAAAAAACTGTTGAAATGCTTATTGAATTTGACAATTGGCTGTTCAATATGGTATCCATGGTCAGTTCGACGAGGAACAGACCTCACTCTAAATGAAGGAGGTAATTTAGTGCACACCCCACCTTGCAATATTGTTTGTAAAAATTTCAATCGGCGACACCTACGCCTCTCAGACAGCGTGCTAAGTTCCCAGTGTTTGAGCATTGCCGAAACAGACGAGGTTCTTCTGTAGTCAGCACGAATAAAGCGCAGGGCTGAGCGCTGCAGACGCTCGAGAGCATTAGAATGAGACACAAGAAAGGGATCCCAGACCTCACAGGCATACTCAAGGATAGGTAAAACCAAGGACATGTAGGCTTTCAGCTTAGCCCTAGATGAGGCAGAATTGAGATTTCGAATTAGAATGCCAAGAACTTTTCTAGCTTTGGTAATGGTATAAGTAATGTGTGCATCCCATGATAAATCGGAAGAAAGATAAACTCCCAAATACTTGAATTCAGTAACCTTGACTATGGGATTTCCACCGAGATTGTAGCGAGTTGAAGGTGAAAACTTTGAGTTTCTCTTGAATGCCATCCAGTTGCACTTTGAAACATTGATGACTAAACCCCAAATTTTTCGCCCAGGAACTGATTGCGTTCAGATTATCCTGCAGAAATGTACCAAAGGGCGGCCCATACAAAACTAAATCATCCGCAAAAAGCCTTGCATTGCATGTGAGCAAGGTTGGAAGGTCATTAACATAAATGATGAAGAGAAGTGGACCCAAGACACTACCCTGGGGGACTCCGCAGGTGACAGGTCGCCTAGCAGAGTTCTGACCCTCGACAGAGACCTGGAAAAACCTTCCAGACAAGAAACACTCAATTAGGGCAACAAGAGGTGCAGGGAATTCAAGCAGATTTAGTTTGTGAAGGAGTAAATTATGAGGGATCAAATCAAATGCTTTTTTAAAATCAACAAAAATTGCATGCAGTCGATATTTCAGCGGTCGATCATTTAAGTGTGTGTAAAAGGAGCAAACAATCGTAATTTCTCTCCGTTTTACTCTTGGTGATTAATTATATAACGTTTTATCATGAGTCAGAGCATTCACTATCGTAAGCGACCTGGTTTATTTGCAATGAATAACGCCTATCGTCCTTCCGGTCAAAAACCAGACTGATTGCCATTTGCGAAATCAATCAGACATTTTTTGTCGACATTTTTTGTCGAGCTCATGTCGATCTCAGTGAGGAACAAAGACATCTAAAGTAACCCAACGAACTTTTGAGCAACATTTGTTTAACACGTTAACTTTTAGACGGTGTAAAAGCGCTCCACATCAGATGATTTTCATAATTACATTCGCCAATTGCCAGCAATTGCAGACCAACTGAAATTGTTGCAGGCCACCCAGATGAATTTCAGCATGAACAAACCTCAATTATTGTTCATTTGTGCTTGCACCATTTCACCGTGATTGTGGCAATGGCTTTTTTCATCTTTAAGGATCAACGAGTGGGAACCAGACGAGCCGTGAGATTGATATAAATAAACTAGGTTAGTGCACTGTAATATTTTTTTGACATTTCAAAAAATTTCACAAAATAATGATAATGCGTAATTAACTCATTATTTTATTAATTAAGATTTAGTATTCAGGGTGTCCCGAAAACATTTCGCCAAAATTCGTGGAGATGTTCCTGATGACAAAACAATCGAAATTGACAGTAAATAATTTTGCTCCGGGCCTCCATTTCATTGTAATAACCCCCAAAGTCCCCTAAAATGGACCCATTTGGGGTGTTCATGGGAAAGGTAACATTTCACCGTAGAACAGTCAAATTTTCAGGACACGTTCTGCGTATCGTGTAAAACAAAAAACATTCAGTACCAAAATAACCTACGAGCCCCCATTTGCAAGCAATGCTCCCCGCAAAAATCCAAAAAAGCCCAATTTGTGGTGGTCTTGTTTTAACTGAAATATTAAAAGAATGGGTGGTCGCAAAAAGCCATTGTTCGAGACAAGATTCACAACCGTACGATAAACAAAAAATGTTCGGTGAGAAAAATTGCTCAGATACCCCATTTCCACGCAATAGCGAACCGAACATCGGTGAAAATAGTCTCTTTTTCATGGTAACCATGGTAACCTTATGTGTTGCCATGTCAACCGTCGGGGTCACCATGGTTGCCATGGAAAAGAGACTATTTTCACCGGTGTTTGGGGTGGCTATTGCGTGGAAATGGGGGGGGGGTCTGAGCAATTTTTTCTCACGGACCATTTTTTGTTTAGCGTACATTTGTGAATTTCTTCTCGAAAAATGGCTTTTGCGCGACCACTCATTCTTTTTATTTCAGTTAAAACAAGACCACCACAAATTGGGCTTTTCTGGATTTTTGTTGGTCATTGCGTGCAAATGGGGGCTCGTAGGTTATTTTGTTACTGAATGTTTTTTGTGTTACCCGATACGCAGAACCTGTCCTGAAAATTTGACTTTTCGACGGTGAAATCTTACCTTCTCTATGAATACCCCAAATGGGTCCATTTTGGGTGACGTTGGGGCGTTATTACATGGAAATGGGGGACCGGAGCAAAATTTTTTTCTGATTAATTTCGATTTGTTTTGCTACCAGGAACTTCTCCACGAATTTTGGCGAAATGTTTTCGGGACACCCTGTTTATTTACCTTTATTTACTTTATTCTTTTTATTTTGAACATTCGTTTAAACTCTATAAATACTTAGCATATTTACTTTTATTCATTTTATAATACCAGTTGAAACATCAACCATTGAACTTTCCAAAAAAAATTGAAATTTCAACCTATAGCAAAACATTAAACCTACAAGCTCATGCCTTTCAACAGAAAAACTACCACATTGTGGTAGATCAAGTAAATCGCCACAGGGTCATGAACTTACTCAGATCCACTGACGCTCTCTATAAAAGGGCCTGAATCCATGCCACGCGGAAGTGTGTTCAGTGCTATTCATGAATCTCTCGTACCCATCAGTGAGATTCTGTTGTTCACTACCACTGACACATTCACCGACTCCTTCACTACTTGTTGGGTGTTTCTTCGTGGAGGTTTTTTATCACCATCGCCAGGCAAATTTTGAATGAAGGGTCTTTGATGCACAACAGAATCAAAGCATTCAATTAAACTGCAAAAAAATGCGGGAGGTGTCATTTGAGAAAAACCTGATAAAACCTGACAAACGGTGATAAAACTTTCGTTGTCACAATCAGGTGAGCTTAATTTATCAGATTGATATCCAACGAGAATTTCGCTGGATATCAATCTGATAAATTAAGCTCACCTAATTATGTGACAACGAAAGTTTTATCACCGTTTGCCGAAAAGGTAATGGGCTAGAATTTTGCAGCAGCATTACGTCTTGGGCGTATACATGTATAAATTTTTAAGTGCAAAGCCAAGCGTTATGTTCTCTGTAGGAATGTTCAAAACCTTCTGCCACTATCCATAATACTAGTCTTAGTTATGTTGCTCCTGCGGATCAGCACAATGTGGATTGAGTTGTTCAATTTCGGTACGAATTTGCCACCATGATTTGAAAGGCTAAAGTCTTTATCAGTAAGCAGGTACTCAAAGAAAGCACGAATTAAATGACACACAAGCTCGAAATATACGATCGCACCTAAGTTCCAAGCTATGGTATGTGGCGGTGAGTTCTGATTGAAAACCTGGTCGCCGAATTGTGATAGAGAAACGATATAACCAGGTGTCATTCGGACTTACTCGCCATTGCAACTCACCTTCTGGTTCAAAGCAACAGCTAATTCAGCAAACGGATTCATTTTTTCAAAGCATGGAAAACGAATAATTGTGATGTGGACGGGAATATAATTTTAGGAAGTTAAATCACGTCGTTGGCTATTGAGTTGAACCTGAGGGTGAATTGCGACGAGAGAAACGGACGATGTTGCGGACTCTTTCAGCAATGATTTAAGGAGGTCGCTTTCTGCAACGATTTATTGATGGTGTGAATTCCCATAACCCAAGCAAATCGTGAAGGAAATGGTTAATTTTGATAAAATCCCTGTGGAACGTTAAACAGAGCTTGCGCTGAAAGCACGAATTCTAAGTTCATTTACGCATGAAGTACTGTTATGTTCCTTCTTACGGATAGAGAAAATCGTATTTTTGAAAAGCCAATTCTTTCTGGGCTTGCTGATGTCGGCAAGGAAGCATTACCAACGAAAAAATATTTGTGGCCCAATTTTAGTTTGGTTAGAAATACAATGTTTATCCTAATCGTCACTAACCATAGACGGAGTGAAGAAGGTCAGGCATCTTTCAGAAATCTGGGAGTCATTCCATTTGAAATTCTAGGATTCTGTGATTAGCATTGGTTTGAGCCAACCATGTCACGCCGACTTGTGTCAGAAATGTCGCAAAATGACACTCACGACTATCATTCTAAGGGGTGGCGAAGCAAAATTTGCGCAGGAGATGGCCCCTTACCCTTTGCGATGATACCAAAAATCGCATGGTGTGGGTTGCAATAACTCTTGACGGTGACGTGGAACATTGGTTCAAATTACAAAGTTGTTGGGATCGCTTGTCTGAATACAGCCAAAATGATTTCATCCTCCTGGTATTCCTTAGTGTGTTGTTTGGGTTGGTTTTCTGCCGAGACGTTATCAACGCAACGTTTGGCCTGAGTAATGTCGCAAAATAACACTGCCAAACAACCGTTCTGAAGAGTGGGGGCAAAATTTGCGCAGAAGGTGGCCATCACACTTATTGCTAGGGCGAAAACTAAGCATGGGATTGGTCACAACAACTCCTGAGCGGTGTTTTAAAAACATCTTTTCAGAACATTCCGAGGAACAAAAAAAAACTGCCGTTCAAAAAACCTGATAACATACTCGTACAGCAAGACGTCAGCACGAAATCCCATCTACTCGAGTTGATAGCACAATTGACCGTTCCAGTATGGCAAAAAGACTTTTCCTTGGCCCGACAATTTCTGATAAGGATGTATATCTTAAATGTGAGGCTGGGTATCGCGCAGAGAGTTGACAAAACATCCTTGCAAAGCACAGTTTTAGTCTTGATACATGTATGCATTACTGAGTTTTTGTAATCGACGTTTTGAACTGTCGTAATCTTCATTGTTAGATATCTGCTTCAACTTTTGTTAGACTTGGGAAGAGGTTATTGATTTCCTTTGCTAGCCCAGCTGCCCATTTATGGCATATTATTTGGCCGCCTTTGAAAGTTGTGCAATTCACGTGTCCGCTAGAAAGATGATGCACAAATGACTAGGTCAATTCAGATTT
The DNA here is from genome assembly GCA_030068105.1 of Sinentomon sp. SZTP_YWyxl. NCBI lineage: Eukaryota > Metazoa > Arthropoda > Protura > Sinentomata > Sinentomidae > Sinentomon > Sinentomon sp. SZTP_YWyxl. The sequence continues at coordinate 7,091 of JASGXE010008083.1, forward strand.
GCGCATCACTGAGTGCGTTTGTGTCACTGACCTATTTCGATAAAAGAGATCCTGTTGAACACTGCATCTTCCATCATTGCTTACATGCTCAATTAAAATTACATGCCAAAATTATTTTAATGAACCCACGTGAACACAGTTTAGACCCACGGTTTGGAAATAGAATCGGAAAAGCTTGACCTACAGGCCAGTTTATGCTGCCATGTGGCCATTGCATATGTATTGTGGATGCTGTGAGAAATAACTGTAGCGTATGTTTCGTCTTGAATCACAAAGGTCACATGCTACCAGCTATCATTATTTGAATATCACCCATGCAACCTGATTATGGAGATAACTTCTGGTTCACTTTCTTGGGCACTTAGGTTGACCGATTGTGACTAAGTTACAACTAAATTCTTAAAGACTGTTAAATCGGGAACACGGAACAAATTCTTCTCGTGCTTTTTCTTCATTTGGGGTTGCCGCGGATTTCCAAATGTTTTTCAAGAAACTTTAATTACTCGTGACAGCATCCAACACAAAACTTTTCGCACATTTTAGAGGCAATTTGCTGACATCTTGAAGTTTAGAGAATATCAAACTTTGCAAATGCTTGTCTCAATTATATCTTCCAACTAGATAACATTAAACGGGAAATTGGAATACTAATATCAAATTATGGTAATCTCCAAGACGTCGGCGATGGTAAATATTTTATTTGTTTTTACATTTGCACCGCCGTAGCGCAATTAAATATTTCATTGTTCCCTACTGAAATAAAAAACGGCCAATTGGATGTTTCTTGCTCCTTTTTCAAAACCGAGCTACAATTCAAGTTTTGTTGTTAGTTTTAGTGAAAGTAGAGTGACACGTTTAACTGCTAGTTGGTCGACTCTTGACCCACAGAAAAAAGATGAACAATCCCGATGTTTTTCATTATCAGCAGTTATACACAGCGCAATCTTTCTATTCGCGACACCCATTTCATGCAGTGTGAACGTTTTGACAATTTCGATGCGAAAATAAAACGAAAAATATTGTCTAGGGAACCATGCCTCTTGTTACTAAGGGTCGAGGTACAAACCCTGAAATGGACGTTTTTTTAAGATGCCACAATTGAATCACCTGGTAAGTCTGAGGAGGTTTTGGTACACTAACTTTTATCTTTTGAATGTGGCATCAAGAACGAAGTGTAGTCCGTTAATAATTCACGCGAATACAAAGAGATCTTCGTGAGAACGTGCAATAAGTAATTAGGGGGCGGAGAGTTACGAGAATGGAGAAGTACCGTTGGTTAAGATGACTACTATACACATAAATGACGAAAGAAAATCGCTTCACAAAATCCGGTAAACAACAACATAAATTTACAACGTCTGAAATAAGAAAATATTGAGTGGTCTGCTCTTTAAAATCGCGTGTTCCTGAACTTTTATAACGCATCAGGTTTCTAAGTTTCCGTTAAAATGGTAATGGCATAGTTTGAGCAATTTTGCCGGCTTTTTTGGCAGATGCCTTTAACATTATGACTTTTACAACGGGAAAAATTTACAACTATTTGTAACTTGGAGGATTATTCGCACTGTGAGCAATCGGCCATGGTATAATTCATTCTGTCAACTGAAAGAGTAAGCGTGATTGATTTCAAAGAAAAAAAATTATGATAACGTGAGTCTATACAAAGCCCTTGTTATTATATCAATTCATTCCGAAAGTTGCGTTAGAGGGAAAAAAGTTTACGTGCGATCAATAAAACTCTGATGAAGCCGCGGCTTCTATCTCAAACTTCTTTCAATAATAGCGGTAATTGCTGTGTTCAGTGATTCAGAGAATGCTGGACTTTTCAACAGTGTGTTAGCAAATGAACACGTATTCCATAAATCAGCGCTCTCCCTTTGCTTGGTCTATTTCTTCCTATTCTGATCGCATTCACTGGAAAGCTTGCACAGAAACTTGCTGTCATCGTTAAAATGAAGTATGATGTGTCTAAAGGTAGTGGACATATCTCTACAATGTTCTTCAAATTGCTTCCTTGCGTACTTTGCAAATTGATTATTTGGTTTTTGACACAAGCGTAAGAAGAAGGAATATACTGATACGTGGGTAAAGTACTGAAGCAGAAGTAGAAAACAGAAAGTAGGGATCGGAGCTCATTGTAAAACGATCGGGGGACACGCGTTCCGTTGGATTATGAACATTTTTCCTATTTGTGAGTTTCTCATGCGTTTACTTAATTTTATTGGCTATAGCCTGCTCATGTAGGGTGTGTGCTCCAAAAAGAAATGTAGGAATTTCTATCAAAATATATCAAGTAAAATCTCAACTGCATTCAAAAATGATATCAGGGGAGCTCCACAAACAAAAGAAATAAGTAAATCCTGTGAGAGAAAGCGACAGACAGGTAGATTCTGATATAGATTTTTACAAGAGCTAAAGGTTTTAGTATCATTAGAAAAATACATGCCAAAGACCAGTCCAAAACAAGAACACAGTTGGAGATACTCATCGGTTTTACATCAGTTTAAACAGTGGCCATAAAATTTCCACGCGAAAATTGTTTTTAGCAATGAGCAAGAAAACATGCCGAATATGAGATCAACTCTTTTGTAGATGCAAATGGACCTGTTTGTTGTTAGTCTGTGGAATCGAAATGAGAGTTAGATTTCCTGATATATTAAACCGAGTTGAGAGGAGATTTTAACAGCAGTCGTTACTTATCTATTACAGAGATTCCCTCTACGAAACTCGTATCTTTTCTCGAATACATTCAGGAAATATCTATCGCAGAGATCGTGGGTAAGTAACATTGTTGGCAATGTTGGTCAAAACGAGATTTAGTCAGAAATGCGCCAAAATGAAATTTTTGTTTACTTTAAGTTTTCAACAACGTGGAATATTTCACGGGTGAGTTGGATATTTCATGGTCAAATGTTGTGAAATAATTGGAGAGCGTGAGGAAGTGAGATTCAATTGAAAAAATAACTTCTCTGGATGAGAGTGACTGATGATTGCCCCAGTGAGGCAAGGTTGGTACCAAAGAACACCTTTTCTTTAAATTTTTGACTTCCGAAAGCTAACAACGTCAACAATTATCATTGAATTTGAAACAATTGAAGAGAGATTCATTGAAGAGAGTCACTGAAGAGAGATTCGTGACAAAATCTTCCATCCAATTTTATCTTACTTTTACTATATACTATGTTATTATACAAAATTATTAATAATTTTACTATATTACGTACTTTTCTATTGTGCAGAGGCGCGTTTTTTTGCGAAAAAAAATACGCCCGACATTCGTGCAGCGCTACACGGAGTGTTGATTTCCCCTGTTAGTTTCCAATGTATATTTGTAGGGAGAGCCTCAGGCCAGAGGTGCCATTTTAATGTTTTTGCATGTCTGGACAACTTTACTGAAGACTATATGCGGAGTTGCGCCAATTTCGGAAATTGAACCAATGAAATTGACCTCGGTTTTCTTTCGTCATGCGCAGGAGTGATTTCAGGCGGAAAAAATTGGGTGGGCCCAGTGAAGTGTGGGCCGCCTTTTACCGCTTTGAAGAAACGGTTCCACCCGGGTTATGAACTTTTTTTTATTAGCACATAATAACAGGCAGGTGAACATGGGTCTAATTAATTTGTGCCACCGGCATCAACATCTGCGCAAGCGCGAGACAATTCGAATTCTTTCCCTTGGTTCAATTTTCGAACAAATCGAAGCCGCGCCTTGCGTCTGTCGTGAAGCTGTTCAGAAACGCAAAAACAACAAATAGAGCTCCTCTGACTCAAGGTTTCAGCAGCAAATGTATGGGAAAAATATTTCCATAAGCGCAATTCAACACGACGTGTCGAGCGGCTTAACAATGCAAAATGTCATAACATTTGTGAAAAAAACGCGCCTCAGCGCTTTACCGCAACGAAACTTAAACTTTAACCAGAAATGTGCTGAATAGACTATACATAGAGCGATTGTGAATTTGATTGGAAACTGATGAGAATTTGATGAAATTATAACTTGATTTCATCAAATTATCATCAGGTTTTGATGGAATCCTTATGTAGTTTGAGCAGTTTTAACGTTAGAATTAAAAATTGATGGATCTCTCATGAATTTTTATTGATTTTGTATGAGACTTCAATCAACCGGTGACCAAATTTCAGATTGTTGTTAAGCGTTGAGAATTTCATCGGAACATGATGAGTATGATCAAAATATGATTGCATTCTCAATAAACTTAAAAGACTTCATTGACCAGGCCTGGCTAGTGGTTTGAGACCGGGTCCTCCAAGATACAAAGCAACCTAAAAACAATAGGATCTCGGAAATCACGCCCAGTGCACCGGGTTCCACAACATAGGTATTGCAATTGCTTTTGCCTTCCCTGTGCGTCCATTAAAAAACACTGCATGGAATACGTCATTATCTGTGCATGCCAAGTGATATTCGGGTCCAGGTCTTTGGGGTCAGGGGACATCTAGTCTTTGCGGCCGGGAGTCCAGCCTCAACCCCACCCCAATGGTAATGCCTGCGGAGTTACTCTTTCCCTTTACCGGACACGACAGGCCAGGAACTCCGGTCCTCAAAAAAGAACGCATCGAAACATGTCAATTTTTGAACGCTTTGTTGAAATGTGGCGCTTTAATTTCAACCGCATGCACAATAATAAAAGGAAAGAAAGAAAAGTTTATCAGGCAACAGTTAAATGGGATAAACACATGTATGGGTACATTAATTCCGTTGCCACTTACACCGGCGCAATCCAATGCCGAACAGACTATGCATGAAGAATGCATACAGAACTGGCGAGTTGACGACGAAACGCAAACCACATGAATGCATTGCAATCTGCATCTACATTATTTGCGATTATGAGCTGACAGCTATCAGCCCGTGGCTCGCTAGAAACTTGCTGCGCACCTTACGCTCACAAAGAGAACAATGCCCCATAATCGTAACCCAAATCCGGCCTGCATTCAAGGGAAACGACTCCTCAGCAGTTTTACGGTATAGGTATGCCAACCCGCAGGATGTCCCGAAAAGAGTCATGCTATGCAGAGCGGAGAAGTGTTCCTTATGATATGCCGCTTTTCTGTAGTGTAACGTGCCAAGTCTCTGTCTCGGACATATGTAGAGCTAGGTGTCATTTAACGTGCACAGTATGGTGCTACACTAGGGACCTCCTTCATAACGTCCATCCGAAGGTCGACAGGTCGCGCTACAAGAACCTACCTTCTTGCCACATGATCCTTGCGAATAAATGCCTGAAACAATTCCGACGCGAGGCAGGATCGAACCCAGGTCCTTCGGTTCACGAGGCAGACGCTTTCGCCACTGGACCGATGTGACATGACAAGCAATGAGTGAGAAACTAAAATAAATTATACTTACCAGGGGTTTGGAGCAGTTGTTGAGGTCCTGTGAGACTGGAATCCGGATATGAGTCCTGAAACCTGAAGATTATCGAGAAAGGTGACTTCCAGCTCCTCCCACGGACCCTCGCAGTTCCAAGGCATCTAGTACGGAAATTATGCTTAGCGATCCAGAGAATACCTGGGGCTATTCGCATCTAGAAAGCTGATGAGTCATCAATTCCTGGAAGCAGATGACTTTTTTCATAATATTCCAAAAAACTACCACAATGGCAGTGACGGGCATGGCCCCTAGTCAGGGATAAAACACACGTTAACAAAAACACAAAAGAACACACTGAAAGCAACGATAAAAGATGATCAGAAATGGGAATTAGCGATGACTGGTGCGGCAGGTTAATGCAAGAGCACTACGAACAATGTCAGAATTCTTGATATTCCTTTACCAGTGGCCAAATATTTTCAAAGGTTGATACATGTGTGCGCTACGCAGGTTGGTGCATGTTTATTTCGGGACGTCTTCTAGTGGGATCCATCTCAGCACCAGGAAAAGACGCGACGGACGCAATAGATAGTGGGATAGACTGGTGTCGCTGAGGCGTGCCTTCGGCCTTTCGCTCCACTCATCGACGTGCCTGGATCCGATTAAAATCGCAGATCCCAAAACGAACCCAGCCGGAGAGAGAAATAAAATTAAAAATAAAAATTTTCGGGAAAATAAACAGGAGATAAAATAAAATACAAGGAAGAGTAAGATGGAAGGAGTATGTGAAACGATACTCTCACTAACAGTGACAGGATGGAAGGTTGTCCTGTCACTCCGCGTCACCCGCTGAATGCTAGTCATGCTAACCTTACTCGGAGGAGAAGGCACTCCTCGGAGCCGGAAGCAGCTTAGGCACCAGGAAGCTTGAGCTCCACTGCGTCTCCAAACCTGCAGGCATAGCAGGGGTTCCCTAACCCCATCACTGGACCTGTTTAACTCCGATTCACGTTAACGATGCAGTCCTTGTGGACCTGGGGTGATTGCGGATTACTTTCCCTTAGATGATGAATTTCGCAGCAAATATAGCTGTGGAATTCAGCTGAATAGTCTCATTTATGATGTTAATTTGATCCTAGATGCTAACGAGCAAGTAGATGCTGTTCGAACGCTGTCGTCAAAGCGTTTAACACAGTTAGCCTAGAGCCGTCCATTACCGAGGCGTAAATTAACTGACCTGGGCATGGACCCTTGCTTTGATTGCATTAGCAGTGGATTGCATTCGCAGTCATATTGCAGGCAGGGCCCAATTTGCCGAAATGGAGGAGATATCTTCAGATTTGTTTTTAGTCCCTTCAGGTATCCTCCAGGAAAGTGGTGTAGGCCCACTACCTCACCTTTTGTTAAGAAATGACTTGTCTCCTGGTGTTAAATATTGTATCGTCAGACAGTTTGCCGATGGTTGCGTTGTGTACAAAACTATTGTTTCCGATCTGATTGCGAGACATAACCATACGTCTACGCCGCGCCCTTTCAAAACCAGGAAGAACATTGGCGCACGTTCTTTTATTCCATATGCCATCGATTCATGGAACGTGATCCCGATGGACATGTGCAAAAAAACCGTCACGATACGGGACTTCTGCCCCATTGTTGACCATGTCGATAGCTGTTCGCGCTTGTAGATAATATTTTGTCCTATCGGCCGTCTTCGTGGGTGAGGTGAGTAACGAGGTACGTCATAGTCTGGCATGACCCGAGTACCCTTCATTATGTTACCTGTCCTCAGGCTTTTTGCGTGGTAGCTCTCGCTCCAGGTTTATCGAGTAACCTGGTTCGAACTCTTCAGCCGGCTTCACCCCCTTGTTGTTCCAGGGCTTTGTTTGCAAACTGTTGCATTGCTGGCAGTCGTTTTTGTTTTATTTTGTGTGCCATTCTTCACAGTCCCTTTCTGCTTCAAAGCGACATTGTTCATAATGTACCACTTTACCAGTTTGTATATTCTTTGTGACATGCGTACATGCGAGCCTTTCGCACCAATCAATTTCATTTCACTGCAACTCAATCAGTTGCGTATTTAACGTGATATGCTCGCCCTTCTGAATATTTAACGGGCACTGCATATTTCTCGCAACACTGGCTTCGATAAGTAATGGAAAGGAACATCGGCAGAAACACGAATGAAGATTTAAAGATTAAAAAATTCGTTCACTTACATGATTATGCGCTACAGTACACCATGTAGAGGATGTCAAGTGGCTTTTGGTAGACCGGTATAAGTGGATTTTGAAAAACCATTGGTTTTATCTCCATTGTATATAAAGCGATGTGGCCATTAAGGACAAGAATTGTTGTGTTCATAAAAATTAGGATTCGTGAACGGAATCTCTATACTGCGATAGAGCAAATACAGTAACTGTGTTTCTAATCTCGCTTTCACACAAACGTTTCCTAAGCGGATTGCCTAAGCTAGCATACAGGATATGAAACGACTATATCGTGATACAGAAGGCTGCAATGCCTTCGTGCAATTGTAATTGCAGTGATGAGACCATTTCAAGCCTGCCACGTGCACGGCACAGCGCACGTTTTCCTCATTTGACCGTATCTGAGGCTGTCGCTTTGTATTTGAATGCGACAATGATCGTTTTATGAAATCAAAAGGGACTTTTATAATTTTCAGAAAAATTTTATAAGAATAAACCAAAGTGAATTCATGACCGATCGGTCATTTCAGTTTCCTCGGCTGTTTCCTTTGAATTGAAAAATACTCCAACATAAGGACGGCTTGAGAGGATCTGAGGTTTGAAAAAAATATAAAAAATATCAACAAGAGTAAATGTAAAGGAGAACGATTCGTCGTTCACGTCGAATACATGAATGACATTTATCATGGCGCTTCAACGTGTTTGCAATGAACAGTCTTGCTTAAAATTTTTAAGCCATATTTTTGAGATTTACTTTTGCATTTCTTAGTCTATAATCTCTACGAATTTACACAGCTCATCGAACAGCACCATTCCGCGATGATTTAGCTACATTAGTCAGAGTATACACATTGTCGACTTGTAAGAACAAAGCCAATCTGTTGACATAATTTTATTCATTAGAAAACAACAATCAAGCAACGATGCCGGCAAACGAACCAAATCCGGAAGTAGACACGGTTTACTCATACGAGGAAGATGTGTTTGGTACTCCTGGTACGCATAAGTCAATATTTTTTATTTATTTGTTCTGTGGGCTGCGCCCACTACAGTCCATTAGACAAAATGCCATAAAATCGTCTCATCTTAGGTGCAATAAGATTGGCTCCTGTTTTTCCGTCCTCAAAGCAGTTTGTTCAATTTGCACGCAATTTCTGTGGCCGTGTAATTTTCAATTGACATTACGCTCTCTTCTTGCTGCAGTTGTTCGCCGGGACACAATATTTTATTTACGACTGTGTGATTCCGAACGTTGCAAGAAATTTCAGGAAAGTTCTTACGAATTTCATTGTTGCAGTACCTTCCAGGGCCCAACATGTCCTAAGAGTCACCCGTCGTTCCACGCTTGCCACACACTGAAATACGAAGCCTCAGTCGCGATGGTTCTGACTCGGTTCGCAGTAGTCATTTAAAATAGTTTTTCTAAGCTGTCAAAGTCACGCTGTTGCATAATATCTGTCACGAAAGATGTATCAGTGCTATTCAAGAAATTGGGTTGGAACACAGGTTGTCCCGTTTTACTGGTCCCTCGTGTTTGTTGCTTTATGGCCATTTCCATCCGTTTGGCCAAATCCACGTGGGGCAGTGTGGTTTTAACGACATGGGTTTTTGCTCGAAATGGTTTTAACGTTTGCATGGTTTTCAACTGGCGGATGTTCAGTGATAAACGAACTTGTGAGAACGCGTACGGACAGGCCGCGGCGATCGGGCAGCTCTTCTCCACCAAGGTTTCACACCGCCCGTGTTCGCACCAATTCGATTTTGAAATACAATCTTCACCTGTGCAAGGATTTCAACCTCTTGTCCGAAGGTCGATTTGACTCCCCACGTAGCAGTCCAATTTGACGATGTTATCAACCTCAAGGATGCGTTAAGAAGCGGAACAATCTGTCAGGCACCAACAAAATCTCGCAAACCTGGACAAAAGACATGGAAAACATATTCCAAAGTAGGAAATCATTTCAGATTCAGAATCTTATCGGGGAGGTTGGCTTTCCAGGTCTTAAAAACCGAAGTCTAGATCAGATTGCCATGATATGCTCGGGAGTCAAGTGATAGCGGGATCATAGCGTGTTGATAGCGGGATCAATTTTCTGTCGTCAACACAAAATTTTTGCAGGTCATAAATAACAGGACAAAAAATTGGCCTTCTTTTTTCTGGACAGGATGATCTTTGTTTTTACATCGTTTTTGCCTTACGGGCGGAACATGTACTGGAAAAACTCCTGTGGTCAAGCAAGGGAGCATGCGAAACCCGGACCAGAATGCCTTGAATGTTTAAAGTGAAAAAACTTGGCATCGAGACTGTTTCCCGAAAACGTCATACCGAAAAAATCCGCTAGATGGCAGTGGCGTCGATAGTCGTTTCAAAAAATGCAGGATCAGTGCTGCGGGCAGTGACATATTCTGTGCCTCATTTTTGACACAAGATGTTGCACGAGACCTGGTACCAGATTGTGGCACCCAATATGTGGTTCAAGATACAGCACAAGATATCGCACAAGATGTGGCACACAAGATGCGAGCCAATGGGATGCACACGACATAAAGGCTGTAAAGGTGCGGTTCCATTATGTCATTTTTGACGTCATTTTTTACGCATCTTTGCCATTTTATGACTGGCTGCCTCATAAGTTTGCAGGACCAGTCCATTATCCTTGAACAACGATATGTCGTGCGCAAACGCCTAATTAAGTTGCGGTTTCACTATGTCAATTTTGACGTGTTATTTGTGAAAAGTCATCAGATGAATTCGTAAATTACATGATGGAACCGCGTTATGACGCCTTTTGGTCTAAAAGTGACGCGATGACAAGGTCTTCTCATCGCGTCATTTTTTGACCAAAAGGCGTCATAACGCGGTTCCATCATGTAATTTATGAATTCGGGACCGGCGACAGGGATAGAATGGACTGAGGTAGAATATGGGACTGAAGCAGAATGGGACTGAGGCAGAATGGGACTGAGGCTAAATGGGACTAAGCCAGAATGGGACTGAGGCGGAATGGTACTGAGGCAGAATGGGACTGAGGCAGAATGGGACAGAGACAGAATGGGACTGAGGCAGAATGGGACTGAGGCAGAATGGAACTGAGCCAGAATGGGACAGAGGCAGAATGGGACAGAGGCAGAATGGGACTGGGGCAGAAGTGGACAGAAGCCGACAAAAAATTCTGCCTCAGTTCCATTCGCCTCAGCCCGTTCTATCCCAGTCCCCCGACCCGTGAATTCATCTGATGACTCGTCACAAATGACACGTCAAAAGTGACATAATGGAACCGCAACTTCATTAGAAGTTTGCGCACGACATACCGATGTTCAAGGATAATGCACTGGGCCTGTAAACTTATGAGGCAGCCAGTGATTTGATGACAAAGATGCGTCAAAAATGACATGATAAATGACATAATGGAACTGCACCTTAAGATTCATCAGGCCGACGCACATATTTTAATTTAATTTTTGACACGAGATGTGGCACAAGATTGTGGCGCACACATGATGTGGAACAAAATTATGGCGCAAGATGTGAGCCAATGAGATGCACAATTCACCAAAATCAGGAAATTCACTTTATTTCCTGTGTTATCGCCGCAAAAATGCGTTGGTGCAAAACCAACGCAAAACCGATTTCCGCAATTCGCGCGAAATCTTGACACAGAGTTGGCACGAAAAACTTATAGCAGTTCTGCGAGCTTGACCAGTGCATCCATTTATTCATTCTGCGCCCAATCTCTTTGACGCGACGAGCCCCCTATTGCCCCTGTCTGTGTAAACCTGAAATGATGACCCTGTGTGCCCTAAAATGTTGTTGAGGTGCCCTTTTTGCGAGTAGGTCTGTGCGTTCCGGCCCTTTTTTCCGGACACTTTTGACGATCACTTCTAGGAATGGCCCGCTGCCACAAACTGAGTCTTTCAGGATCTGCCGGCGCGATGAGCATGTGACGTTTGATGGGTTGCGAATTATAGCCTGAGCAGGGACGTCATTTAGGGGGGCAGGGGTGGCGACGGCCCCCCTGATTGGAAATGCCTCACCCAGCGGATCGCTTGCCCCACCCTGGCATATGTCTTTAGCTCACCCTGATGGGCAATTTAGCCTCAATTTCACGAATATTGCATCCAAAATGAACTTCAAATTTCAACATTTCTCAAGCTTCTGGGGGGCTTTGCCCCCCAGAATCTGCAGAAGGGCAGTAAAAACTTTGTTGAAGTTCAGCTGGTTTAGAAACAAAAGCGGAAATCGAAGACGGAAGAATGCGGTCGCTGTGATGAGACAAATGATCTGATGGGAAATTGCATCGAAGCTGATGAAATAAATCATTGCCTGCATGCATTATATGATCTAAACGCCTCAAATGCTGAAAATATACCCTCAAGAACACCAATTTTGCACCCAAAATAAACCCCAAATTTCAAAATTTCTCCAGCTTATGGGGGGCTCCGCCCCCAGACCCCCCGCCAGGGGCTCTGCCCTTGGAACCCCGCTGGGGCTCCGCCCCAGACCCCGCGAATACTGGGGGCTCCGCCCCCCAGACCCCCCTCTGGGTCACTGCCAAATTCTTTCCGTGTAATGCCCCCCTGCGAAAACCTGAATTGACGGCCCTCAGCCTGAGTCGCAGCCAGGGACGAAGCACGTT